>JANRFK010004824.1:6537916-6552431 GCA_030068395.1 Apalone spinifera
ATGACCTCTCGAGGTCCCTTCCAGTCCTAGTATTCTATGATTCTATGATTTTGTTTGACATAATATTTTATTTAAAAATGAAGCCTGACCAACAACCTGCCAATTGGGGCCACGCTCCCATCTGGCCGCAGCATCATAACACTCCTGCACCTCCCCCAGACTCCAAAACTGAGCCTATCATACACTGGAACCCCCTTGTCCTGAGCCTCTCACATCCCCAAACTCCTACACCCCCACATCCTCAGTCTTGTGCCACAACATTCCTGAACCATCCATACACTGCAAATCTGTGTCCTGAGCCCATCATACTCTCAGCCTCCCTGCCCTGAGTCCTTCACACACCCCAACCCAAACTCCTACACCCTCACATCCACAAGCCTGTACCTTGCTCAACATCCCAACCCTCCACCTGACCCCAACACTTCCCAGCCTGGAGCCCCCTACCCGAGCCAGCATCCCCTTCTCCACCTCCCTGTATCCAGATTCCCTCCCAGAGCTTGCACCTCTCACCCCTTCCCACACCCAAATCCCTCTTTTCCACCCCAGAGACCGCACCTAATGTCTCAACCTAGTGAGAGTGTATAAGGGATGGGGATAGTAAGTGATGGAGAGGAGGGGAGCAGAGAGGGTGGGGCCTCAAGGAAGGGGTGGGGTAGATCTTGGTTTGTCCTGACATTTAAAAAGTGATCTTGGGTGTAAAAAGGTTGGAGACCACTGGGCTGGCTGATGGTCCTCTGGTGCCTTCCCATACCCCTCTGTACTTAGAAGGACAGCCAAATTCACATACAATTCACTGGGGATGAATCATAGAGCAGCTCTGTATACTGAGGTCCTAGGGGCCATAGATGTGGCCCCCCCCCCCAAGCTCTGGTCACATACATTGATGAGAACACAGAACCTCTGAGCTAGGCTAATCACCTACGCTAACGTTGCAGTGAAGACAGACCCAAGGTGGGTCACAGAAGGTCATACACAGACTGTGGCAGAGCTGTTACTCACAGGCCTGCTGCTCATTCCATTCTGCCTCCCCAAATTCCCCCTTCCAGTTTTAATTGGCTAAGAAAATCTTTCTTCACTTCCCACACCAATGTGCTTTGCATTGTTTATCTGCTGCTGTGCCCCACCCAGGTGCTGGCTGCATCTCAACAGTTGCAGAAGTGATGCCCATGTAAATTGTATATCAGTGTTTCAGAAGTCCTCTGGTCTTCACAGATGAAAGAGGCTAGCAGTGCCAGCAGATATCAGTTGTGTGGTAACATGATGCCCTCACATCCCTTTTTGGACATGCTTATTAGCCCAAGCCCATGCCATCTTGGGGAGCCAGAGATTGGCAAGCTGCCGTATCCGGTGTGGCAGGGCAGATGGCCTGGCCTGCCTCTCACATGATCTTGTTTTATTCAGCACCAGCCAGTTTAAATATGCCAGCAAGAAAATTCTCCAATTGAAACTGGCTTGCTGTGGTCTCCACAGCAGCTGACTGCTTAAATCTCCTGCCATGCAGTCCAGGTTTCCCCTGGCCTTTCTGGGCACTCTGCAGCAGGAACTGCTATTTTTAGTTGAAAAACACAGACAGAGGGACAATGGCATACTTCATTAACTCCATTTAGCTCTCCCAGGCGCTTGCCCCTACAGTGAGATACATGTAGGGAGCCCCATACACCCCAACCCAAACTCCTGCACCCTCACATCCACAAGCCTGTGGCTTGCTCAACACCCCAACTCTCCACGTGACCCCAGCACTTCCAAGCCTGGAACTCCTTCCACAGGTAGATGTTCACATTCATTTGAATTGCATTGGATTTTAGTGGTACTAGAGACAATGGATTCTCACTCTTAGCACTGCACAAGTGACCAGTTCCTTTCCCATTGCTGTTAGTGGGAGTTTTGCTAGGCCCATGCATTTAAAGACTTTAAGATGGCAGAGATGGCTGTTAAAACCTGACAATAAGGCCTAGTCTGTACCTCCACAACAATACTACTCTATACTTACAGTTTTACCAGACAGATATGTCCATTAGGGACGTGATATTTTTTTAACCAACCTATCTGAGCCAAGACAGGGCCTAATCTATGCTGAAAAGTTAGATTGACTTAGTTGTATTGGTTAGGAGTGTGAAAAAAACACATTGATTTAATTATGCTGACATAACCCTCAGCCTAGATGCAGCTGTGACCATAGAGGTAGGCCTAGCCTACCCTAAAAAATTAGGTTAGTTTAACTACATCAGCTGGGGCATGAAAAATGCATATGTCTAAGCAGCGGCATTAAGGCGACCTATGTCTTCATGTAGAGAGTTCTAGGACAACGGAAAAATTCTTTTGTCAGCCTAGCCACCTTTTCTTGGGGAGATGGATTATCTACGCTGATGTGGGGACCTCTCCCATCAGCATAGGTTGTGTCTACACTGAAGCATTACAGTGGTGCATCTGCAGCGATGCAGTAAAGTTTGAGATGTAGCCGTACCTATAGCTAACTTTGTTTGAGCAACAAAAAAAAAACCCTTTTTGTCTGGACAGGCTACCTCTGCACCCCAGGGCTCTGCCTACATAATGATCCTGGTATAGTCTCCGTAATGTAGAGCTATCCAAAGCCCAAGTGTAAACATAATTACACTGCTATAACAATGCCTGTATACCAATACAGTGGTTCACAATCTTGTTCTTTCTGAGGCCCACCCAACATGTTAGTAAAATTCCACACTCCACCAGTTCCACAACTATTTTTCTATATAGAAAAGCCATGCTGGTATTAAAGATAGGAAGCAGAGCAATTGGCCAGGGCCCTGTGCCAAAGGGAGCCCCCATAAAGCTAAGTTACTCAGGCTTCTGTCCCAGATAGTGAGGCTTGGGGCTCCAAGTTTGACATTCTGCCCTGGGCCCCAGTGAATCTAACACCAGACCTGCTTGGCAACCCCCCTGAAACCTGCTCATGGTCCAGCCCCAGACCCCTAGTTGAGAGCTGCGGCAGTAGAGCGCTTGTCTGTAATCTGTCATGGTATAAGTATATTGATGAAATCTGCCAACAAGGTCCTATAAAACAGAACTGCATCCTAAAAACTGACCCTGTGTGGCACATGCTATCCTGCTGACTCATATGTTCTGAGGCCTTGTGATCATCTAGTCTAGTTTCTTGCATAATGCAGGCCACGGGACTGCCCTTAAATAATTCTTTTTGAACTACAGCAGGGTTAGGAATGCTAAAAATGCATGAGGCCTAGTGGGAGTAGTAAGAAGGTGGGGTGTGTGTTGCTTCCCAATACCTTCTGGAGAGGGATGTAAAAGTTTTATGGCATTTTGGAGGGTGGTACCCACAAATACTGTAAGCAGCATGAAAGTGGCAAGGAACGCAGGAGACTTTCCCCTTTACTTCTGATTGTCATGCTTTTAAGGCTTTGAGTGAATAGGTAAGGTGTGTCTTATGTGAACTTGTAACTATTATCTCTTTCTATTGTAGTAGCACCTAGAAACCCCAGTGGGAGAATTAGGGTTTGCCTTCACTACCACATTACGTCATGTGAAGATGTACTATTATTGATTGGAGGGGATGTAATTACTCCACCTTTACAAGAGGTGGAAGCAATGCCAGTGAGAGATGGTTTCCTGCTGACCTAGTACCGTGTCAGCACCATTTTATGGCGATGTAACTTACATTGTCTACACTACTATTAGTGGTAGTGTAGACAAGCCATTAAGATGCTCAGTCTGTCTAGTTTATCGAAATGAAGACTGATCAGTGACTTACGTGATGGACCTCCCATGTTTTATGAAATTGTCTTATGGATACTAATATGTATAACTTGAAGATCACTTGGGTCACCAAATGAAATTAATAGGCAGCAGGTTTAAAATAAACAAAAGGAAGTTTTTCTTCCCTCAGCGCACAGTCAACCTCTGGAACTCCTTGCCAGAGGATGTGGTGAAGGCTAGGACTTTAACAGGGCTCAAAAAAAAGCTAGATAGATTCATGGAGGTTAGGTCCATCAATGGCTGTTAGCCGGGATGGGTAGGAATGGTGTCCCTAGCCTCTGTTTCTCTGGAGGTGAATGACAAGGGAGGGATCACATGAGGATTACCTGTTGTGTTCCCTCTATCCGGGGCATCTGGTATTGGCCACTGTCGGTAGACAGGATACTGGGCTGGATGGACCGTTGGTCTGACCCAGTATGGCTGTTCTTATGTTCTTAAGATGCTTTGGACAAAATACTTCATGTAACCTATCAATTTTAATGTCACAATCTGCTCGATCTGTATCTTATTTTGGTGTATGTATCACTCTTATATGTAAAGTTAGGGGGAGGGAATGGTTTATGGTTTTAAATGTGCATATGAAGGCCATCAAGGGTGTTTCCAGTGCTCGGATCTCTCAGTGTCTGGGTGATCACCTGTAACAGCCTCCTTTGTCCTTTACCTAAGAAGTGGTTGCTCTTAGGAAGACATGTGACCACCCCAACTGATAGGGTCTGACCAGGTAATTTTCCACGGAAGGGGAGAATGTAGAAACAAGAATTCCCACCCAAAAGGAAGTCCATTTAAGATGGAAGGTTTTCAGACTCTTTGTCTTTGACTGCCTAGACACACCCAAGGATAATAGGCAGTGACCCCAGGGAGAAAGAGATCTTCCCTGGCTTGGAGGTTTAGCTGAAATAAGAACAGTTTTAGGGTAAGTTTGCAATAAGCTTTAATGTGTTAGAACTAGTTATTCATTTTTTGTTATTTTAAAATTATAATTTACATTGCTGTGTCCAATTTCACTTGCAACCACTTAAATCCTACTGTTTGTACTTAATAACATTAATTTTATTTACTGTCAAGCCCAGTGTAAATAATTGTTACCAGGGGGAGCATTCAGTGTGTACATCTTCCTTTCATTATTAAAGGGGGCTTGCCTGAATTATTTATTTGGGGTTCTGATCCCATTTGGGGGATGGATTTCCTGGATGCCTAAAACTGCATTCTTATCAGGCCGGAAGTGATTCAATGTCTGCATTGCTGTTTGGGGTGGTGGTGTTCTCAGCTGTGTCCCTTAGCTGGGGGAGACCAGGAGATCTGACTCAGCAGGACAGGGTGGTGAGACGCCCCAGAGAGCAAGAAGGCATATGTCAGTGGCTTTGTCAGCATACTGGGAAGCAACCCTAAAGGTTCCTCTATGACCTCACTCTGTCACAACTTGATCCTGGCATCTCAATATCTGGGGAGAAAACACTGGGTACTGAAGAGCTTTCTAGTCTAGTGGAGAATGACAGAACAAAAATCGGCAGCTGGAAGCCTTATGCAAAATAAGGCAGCGCTTTTTATGGTGAGGGTGATTAACCATTGGAACGAATTCCCCAGGGAAGAAGGAATGCATAGTAATCTCTTAATGTCTTCCAACCTAGCTTGGATATCTTTCTAGAAGATATACTTTACCAACACAACTTGCTGGTTCAGCACAGGGGTAACCAGGTGAAATTCTCTAACATATGATATATACAAGATGTCCCTTTTGGACTTGAAACCTATCAATCTAGGTCTTAGTGGCGATCTCAGAGTTTGGTATGTCAACAGATCATCACAAACATATTACCTACTGCACTAATCCCATTTCCTGTACCCTTCTAGAACGCAATTTCAAAATTTCAGGGGCCAGCTGGCCTGGCAGGAGTAGATTACAGTAGAAAATGCAGCAGCTAGCTGCATGTATCTGTTTCGTTATTCTCCTCACGTTTTATTCTGTTTCATCCGTTTCTTCTAAGGATCCATACACAGATTTCAGAGACAGACAGAGCAGGTTGACTGAGTGCTGTAACACTGGTACCGTGTAAACCAACCCTCACAATTTTTTTGTGTTATCATCTGAAAGGAAATCAGAAAATGAACAGCCCATACCTACTGCTGTTACCTTTTTGTTATGCATGCAGGTGGCCTGGCATGGTGGAGTGTGACCCTGACATCGGGGAGTATTTTCTGTTTTCATCCCGATTGGATTCTCTTCCTGTAAGTGATATTATATTTTACACATGTGGTCGCATTCTTTATGAGCTTACTGTATCCATTGGAAGGCTCTGTTCCTCCCCCAAATCTCCTCTCTGCCACATTCTCATCCCCTTCTATTTTGGGTCTCCCTGCAACTTCCCATCCCCATGCTAGTGGCTATATTAGAAATAAGCAATAATTTTTGATGGGGGGTCACTGCCAGATTTTGGTAAGTGTTCGAGGACTGCGCTTTTCTATGGAGGAGGTGTAGGGTCTGAGATGTAGGTTGGATGCAGAAGAGCACTTGGGGTAGCATATGGGCTCCATGAGTGTTTGTAGGGTCTGAGAGAGAGTTTGGGTGTAGGAAGGGGTGGTGACCTGAGGTAAGGGATTGGAGTGCAGGGTCTGAGAGGGGGTATGGGTGCAGGAGAGTTTTGGTTATGACATGGGGCATGGGGTGCAACAGAATGTGCAGGGTCAGGGAGGGGCCATGAGTGTAGGAGAGAATTTTGGCCTGGGGAGGAGTCTAAGAGGGGATGCAGGGCCTGGGAGAGAGCTGTAACCCTGAGCATGGGGAGGGAGGCTTCAGAGAGTTTGAGTGGTGACCTGGGGCAGGGAGTTAGGGAGTGGGATGAGTTGGGGTGCCGGGTGCAAGCTCTGGCTGAGAGATGCTTACGCAGGTGACTCCTGGCCAGCAGCCCAGCAGGACCCTCAAGCAAGCTCCCTGCATGCTGCAGCCCCAGGCTACTCAAAGTGGTTGGCTGCTGGGGCTATGTGTGTCTCTGCACTGTACACCAATGGGGGCAGATACTTAACATGCTGCCTCTGCCCTCAGCCAAATCATTGCAGCTCCCATTGGCTGCTCATAGACCCATCAGCTGACTGTTTAGAGTGGCCTGGGGCTGTGACAGGCAGGGAGCCTAGCTTGCTTGAGAATCCTGCTAGGCTGCAGGCTGTATCCAAAGGCTTGGTGAACTGGATCTGGCCCAGAGGCCATATCTGCCCCTGGACTATATGCACCCATTCATTCTCCTTACCCCTGTTCTCACTTCCCCTCTCCCATGGCAGGGCTCTATGTTTATCCCTCCCTACCTCCCTCTATTACAGTGGCATTCCTTGTTTCACATTACTGGTGTAGCCGGCATGACAATGAGTCCATATACACTTTGTCTAGTAATTTACCACCCTCATGTCATTACAGAACAAAGGGTGCTCTCTTTGTAATTTCCCCTACAATCCCATGCTAGCCAAACCTCATACCACTGGAGGACATCAAAGGCCCCAGTAACAACTATCTGGGTGAAACCAGACAGTTGCTATGCGCTCAAATGAACTTACACAGGAAAATGGTAAAAGACCAAAATACCATATTGTTTCTGGGAAAACGATTGTCGCAAAGCCATCACTCCATAGATCAGGGGTCTCCAACCTTTTAAAGCACGAAATCACTTTTTGAATTTAAGTGCAATCCAGGATCTACCTTAAACTCAAACACCCTTGCCTTGCCTCCTTCCCACCCTGTCTCCAAGGTCCCACCACTCCTCGCTCCATCCTTCCTCCTTCACCCATCCTCCCTCACTTTCACCAGGCAGGGACAGCAGGTTGGGGAGACAGGCTTTGGTCTTGGATTAAGGGATTTGGAGTGTAGGAGGGGCTCTCATCTGAGCTTGGGGTAAGCAGTTAGGGTGCCAGAGAGGGTTCTAGGTGCAAGGTCTGGGAAGGTGTTTGGATGCAGGGGTGTTTGGGTCTAGGGCAGGGGTTTGGGGTACAGGAGGGGGTTCATGGCTGGGGTAGAGTTTCAGGATGTGGTTTCCGACTGAGCACTGCTTCTGGGTGGTGGTGCAGTGGGACTAAGACAAGCTTACCCCTGCCCTGCCCCACTCCCAAAAGCAGCCAGCAATCTCCCTCCATTCCAAGCCCTGTTGTGCCTCCCCCTCCACTCTGTGAAGATAGGATACAGGGTGGGAGAGGGGGCACCTTGACATCAGTGCCCCTCTTCTTCCTTCTCTGCCCTGCACAGCAAGCAGGGGGCTCCTGGGGATGGGAGGAGGCAGCTCCAAATCAAAGGGCAGGAGTTGCGCAGCAGTGGGGGAAAGGGCAGCTGAAGTGCTGACACTTGATAGTCTCTTGGTCATACCAGTCAAGATCACCTATCAGAGGCTCCAAGATCTACCAGTAGATACTGATCTACTGGTTGGTGACCACTGCCATAGATGATTTTTCAGTCCTTGTACTCAAAGGAAGAGGCAACCCTGGAAATTCAGCTAGACACCAAAAGCCACGGATTTAACAGAGACACTGATTTTATGACTCAATCCAGCAATTTGTAACACGCAACACGGACAGCTATCCTTAATTGCCTACTTCATACCTTTTTTGCATAACAATCTGGCCCCCAATTGCCCACTTCATTTCCTCCTCCAACAGGCAATCCCCCTTCCCCTTAACACTCCATACCAACTTGTATTTGTATTTAGTGCCAACATTTTCCTTACTTCCCCAGACCTGCAGACGAGCTCCAAAAGTTGGTCCAATAATAGACCCATTTTGTCCTTCTCTAGAACTATGTGACACAAAGTTAACCCAGTGCTGTCCATTTCTCTTTGCAGTCCAAGTACCATGTGACGTTTTTTGGTAACTCTGTCTCCCGCGCCTGGATCTCTGCAACCATGCTCAGAAACTTCCATGAGTTGTCTACGTACAGCCTTGGTTTGGTAAATAGCAGGTCCTCCCAAAGATCTGCACTGGAACCAGTGCTGTTCAATACATTCATAAATAACCTGGAAAAGGGGGATGACCAGTCAGGTGGCAACATTTACATATTATATAATTACTCATAATAGTTAGAACCAAAGCTGATTGCAAAGAGTGACAACCCCCCCGGTGGCCAAAGGGAGAGAGTTGGGCCAGCCTTGGCCCAGCCCAACTCCCTGGCAGCCAAGGGAGCGGGGAGAGCCAGGGGTTGCCTGGCTTCAGGGGGGCCCAGCAGCCGGGGGGAGAGAGCTGGGGCAGACCAGAACTGCTACGCCTTGGCCTGGCCTTCCCTGGTAGCCGGAGGGGGAGTGGAGCTGCCTACCCCGAGAGAGGGGGGTTGGCGAGACTAGAGAGCAGGGGGCACCGCCCCCTAGTAATTTCTAAAAGAGATATTACCCCTTACTTATCACTCTGTACTACTGCTAAAGCCACTTCATACCAAATAAGTCCTGCAGATTTTGCATTACTAAAATATAGTTAAAAAAATAAGATAGGAAAGTATATAGATTTGCAGGCTACAAGACCCCCCTTTGATGGGGTGATTGCGGAAAAATAACCACTCATCACACTAAAATAGATGATGAGGTTGGAGCACTACTCAAAGAAAGCATTTCTTGATACTTTGTCTCCTCTGGAACAGTTGTATCACATTCACCTGCCACTGTAATTAGAACAGGTGTGGGTCATCTGGTCATGCACTGAGATAGGTAGGCGACCTTACAATGTTGAGAACCCATTATAATAAACACAATTCTTATTGCAACTCCTTGAACAATGACCCATACCTTTAGGTTATGTGCCTCCCAAGGGACATCTGTTTCTGGTTCATCTTCCTCTAAAAGCTAAGTAACAGCGTATTGTGCCTTATCCGTATCATTGGTGATTTGGATAAGGTAAGCATCTTTTTGGGCCAATAGTTGTTTTAATTTAAACCTACAGGAGGAATGTGGACCAAAAATGTTGGAGTACTTTGGACCACTAAATATTGATACTGGGAATCTGAAATAATTATGGTTGCATTCTCAAAGGCCTGGATAGGGAACATCCCTTGATTACCAATTGAGGTAAAGTGTTTTGGTGTGAAACAGAAATTTGGATCCGTGACTGGACACTCTTAGGAACCATACTGGAATGTTTTTTGGTTTGTGACTACACAAAATTGGCCATTGCCTGCATAGGTCACCCCCTCAGTTGAAGTCTTCCATCTGGTTAACTGGACTGTGCGCAATGACAATGAGTGATTATGAGGCTCTCCATGGAGTCTGCACAAGATGGTGTCTGCCTCAAATACATTACAGCTACAGATACACTGAGGCCCTTTTTCCGAGCAACAGGTCATCTGAGGAAATTCTATGTTCAGGTTGGTGTATGATAGTACACTAAGGGTACATCTAGACTACAGGCTTTTGTCGACAGAAGTTTTGTCAACAGATACTGTCGACAAAGCTTCTGTCGACAAAGAGCATCTAGACTACATCCAGTTCTGTTGACAAAGCAAGCTGCTTTGTCGACATGACAGTGTAGATGCAAAGGACAGTATAGATGCAGTAACGCCTTCTGTCGATAGAACTCTGTCGACAAAAGGCGTTATTCCTTGTAGAATGAGGTTTACCGCCGTCGACAAAACTGCTGAGTTCTTAATAATGATGTTATGTCGACATAATGATGTTATATTGACAGAACTCAGCGGCAGTGTAGATACAGGTATAGTTTTGTCGACAAAAGTCCACTTTTGTCGACAAAACCCTGTAGTCTAGACACACCCCTAAGGGAAGTACAGACAGTCGTTCTTCAAGAGGTATCCCTGGGGGTGCTCCACATTAGGTGCTAGAGCATCCCAGTGCCTCTCAACAGATTTTTGCTAGCAGTGCATTTGGGGCCGTGAATATGTAGAGCGTGGTGTGCATTCCCCCCCCCCCCCCCCCCCCCCCCCCAGTGCCATTGTGCATGCGCGACCCCCCTCCTTTCAGTTCCTTTCTACTGTCCCCGGCTTCAGACGGAACTCTGCAGTGCTTTCATTCTTTGACTCTTCTTTAATGTTTTTCTAGTTAGATAGTTAGTTCAGCTTTCAGTTCTTAGTTGTTAGTGTTAGTTAAGAGTTAAAACAAAACAAAACAACCCCAAGAACGACCTCCACTTGCAAGATCTTCAGAGATTGTCTGTACTGTGCAAAGCTTAAAGCACGAACACACAAGGATAGAGAGATATGCTTAAAGATGCTTCTGGCGGACAAGGGCAATCACTATTCTTCTGACCCAGGATCGGGGCAGAATAGCGCAGAATGAAGGGATAAATACCCTAAGTCCACAAAGAGGCAAGCTCACTGCCCAGCATTCACCTAAGAGGCATTCTGCTGGGAAAAAAATCAGATTACTCCGATAAATGCTGCCTTAACACATTTGACCGCCTAGGTACTTCGGGTGAGAAGCGCATTAAGCACAAGAGCACAAAAAAGACTGCAGAGGCAATAGGCCACTCTGTGCTTGACTCAAATAATGCGGTACTGAGCACGGCACTGCTTACCTCCACACAAGCGCCACCGGCGCCTCAGGTGCTTGACATGGCACTGAAGCAGCTAACAGAGCAGCCGCTCGGCACCGCCCCTTCCCCTCTGTTGTCAGGGGCAATCCCTCATCCTGCGAGCTTTGCTATTATGGCGCCGCAGGCATTCCTCTCAGCAGCAACACAGCTCTCCAAGCCACACACTCCTGTTATGAATTACAGGGAGCACAGGGACTCAGCCATTTTACACTCCATTCTCCGATTTTGAGTGAAGACAGATATCCTCACTCAACCAGTCTCTGTTTACTCTAAATCATCCTCCCCCCATCAACGGAAAGGGAAGAGGACTTAACTGTCTTTTCACCTCAGCTATCTCCACACACACAAGGGTCAGGAATGTCATTCAGTCAGGCACAAACAGATATCATTAGAGCATAAATGGCTCCCTGGGCTCCATATCCCTGGATGCCACCACCAGTGCCTTACCCCACACATTGGCAAATGTGGAATCAATGGCCTCAGCAATCTAGAAAGAGACCACGTAAAACCAAACACATGATAAGGCCTCGCTGTCCCCTGACCTACTCACCCCGAATGAGTACGGGGAAAAATGATATTGACAACCAAGACTCCCCAAATTCTGTGCCTGCAAATGTATTGCACATGAACTCACTGGCTGGCACAGAGGAAGCAATCATACCATCATCCACCAACAACACAGAGGACATTTCTTCCTTTCAAGATCTCTTCCAAAGAGTCACAGATTATTTAAATATCCTCATGGAAGAGGTGCAGGACTCTCCCAATGAACTGACAAACATCCTCCAGGCAACTCCATCCACAAAAATTGCCTTACCAATTAATCCAGCCATATTAAAACCAGCAAAAACCTTGTGGCAAACACCCGCCTCCATCCCACTGACCTGTAAAAAGGCGGACTGGAAATACTTTGTCCCTCCCAAAGGATCTGAATTCCTTTTCACACACCCTCCGCCTAACTCCCTTAGGGTACGTCTAGACTACAGGCTTTTGTCGACAGAAGTTTTGTCAACAGATACTGTCGACAAAGCTTCTGTCGACAAAGAGCATCTAGACTACATCCAGTCCTGTTGACAAAGTAAGCCACTTTGTCAACATGACAGTGTAGACGCAAAGGACAGTGTAAATGCAATAACGCCTTCTGTCGACAGAACTCTGTCGACAAAAGGCGTTATTCCTCATAGAATGAGGTTTACAGCCGTCAACAAAACTGCTGAGTTCTGTCAACATTATGTCGACAGAACTCAGCGGCAGTGTAGACGCAGGTATAGTTTTGTCGACAAAAGTCCACTTTTGTCCACAAAACCCTGTAGTCTAGACACACCCCAATAGTGGATGCGGCACAGCAGAGAAATAAGCAGAATCGTTCTACTCCATTGGACAAAGACAACAAAAGACTTGACTCACTGGGGAAAAAGGTATATGCCTCGGCCCTCTCCAAATGAGAGCAATGAACTACACCGCATTACTCAGAAAATACGATTTCAACAATTATGGAAAGCTCACCACCTTTATTGAGGATATTCCCGACAACAAAAAGGCTTAATTCAGATCATCTCTGAAGGACAAACAATAATATGTATAGTGTTGCATGCTGCCCTTGATGCCGCAGAGATGGCGACAAGAGCAACAGCCACAGCAGTGGCCATGTGATGAGTCTCATGATTCAACTCTGCTTTCTTTTTCGGTGATGTCTCCGTGGGTGCTTCACTTGTTGTCGGGCTCGTCCCAGCACAGCAGGTTGGAGAGTCGTCAGCCATGGTCCAACTGGACCGCGCATGCGTGGGGTGTGTGCTGCTTGCGCTGATTGTTAGCTTACACTGAGTCCGGCTTCCCGCCAGTTCCTCCTTACCGTTCAATGGTTGCAGGCAGGGCAAATCCTTTCTCTTCTTCTTTGAGTGGCCCCGTGGGTGCTCCACTCTAGGTGTCGGGTCCCGTCCCGGCGCTGCAGCTCGGAGAATTCTCATAGACGTGCTCCGCTAGCCCATGCACTTGCGGCTCCTTCAAAGCGCCGTTTGCGCCTTTGATCAGCCACGCGCTGGCTAGCAACCATCAGTTCCTCTCAACCGCCTCAGGTCACGTTCGGAGCTCCCTGTGTTCTCATATCTCTTCTCTCAGTAACGTTCTTAGTTAGTTTTCTTCACTGTAAATAGTTAAAGTTAGTGTTAGTCGTGTTCCTGTTCTACAGTTTCTATTGATCTTCTGTTAAAAAAAAAATTTCTCTTCAAAACAATTTCTTCAAGCGATATGGCTTAGTGCTAAAGAACTGAAACTGACAAGGAGCAAAAGACAGAGATCAAGCAGGGTCGGCATCCAGCCACCTTCACCGGCTCCTAGCAATGCTGGGGTCTCCCGGTTTTAAAAAATGCTCAGTTTGCCGGGAAGCTATGCTGGCGGCTGATGGCCATGATGCTTGCATTAAGTGCCTGGGCGAATCACACGTCCCTCAAAAGTGTACCCACTGTTGCAAGCTCACATCCAGGGCCCGCAGAGAGCGGGAGATAAAGGTCCGAATGATGTCCTTTGGCAAGGCACTGCAGCCTGACCCGATGCCCTCTTCAGCCACTGCAAAAACCTCTGCTTGTAAAAGGGGAGCGGCTTCTCCTGGACCAGCGATTTCAAAGAGGACGAAGCCGTCCCCGCCGCGCTCCCTCCCCCCGGCAGCCTCAAGGGCTTCGGCAGCCTCCAAAGTGATCCCCGTGGGGTCCCGACACTCTACTGGCACTGGCTACAGGGAATCACAAATGTTGAGGGCTCGGGCTGCTTCGGTGCCGGCTCTGCAACTGACAAGCGAACCAGCACCGTCTTCAGCTTCCTGGCTCGCAGTACAGCGCTAACGCTGCAACTGACAAACCAGCCAGCGCCAGTTTCAGCGGCACCGGCTTCAGCGGTGCGGGCTCCAGCGGCACCGCTTGTGACGGCACTGGCTTCAGGATCACTATCTTCGGTGGCACCGGATTTAGGGGTGCAGGTCCTTGACATAGCACCGTCAGCAGTTTTAGCAATGTTGGCACTGGGCATTCTAGCGGCACCGACAGCAGAGCAACTGCAGCTGATCTCCCCGGCACCGCTCTGTTTTCACTCGGTGCAGAGCTCTCCAGTTGCCATGGAAACTGACAGTGCCTCAAAGCCTAGGAAAGCACTGTCAAAAACTCATGTAAGGGAGAGGTCTCCCTCCCCAGTTTTTTTGCCAGGACCATCTCCATCGCCACCAAGGCGTACACGGTATCATGACTGTAGTGTCTCTCCAGTCCACGTCACATACAGA
>JANRFK010004824.1:6561476-6579384 GCA_030068395.1 Apalone spinifera
TAAACTTTATTGAAAAGATTGGATAGTTTGCAATTGAAAATATTTGACCTACACCTAAGGCAACCGATTTAATGTTGTGTAAAATTTTGCATAATAAAGGATGGCCTTTTTTTTGAAAATGTTCAACTACATTTTGATCAGATCTACTTCTGATGTGATATTTGTGCTTGGTTGTGGTTTGTTGTGTGGGTGTGTGTTTTGGGGTTTTTTTTGCTCAACAAAAAATCTGGGGGGGGGGCAAAGTGGTTCGAATTGGGCCCCGCACTTCCTAAAGCGGGCCCTGGCAGTGGTTGCTGCCCATCTCAGATAACGTAGAGTCATATCTACCCTTATTTGGACGACTGTCTTATCAAATCAAGAACCAAGCATGATTGTCACCATCATACTCACATGGTCCTAAGCTGTTTTCGCTCTCTGGGACTTATTGTAAATTACGACAAGTCAGTGCTCACCCCTACCCAATCCATCCAATTATTGGTGCCCATCTCAATTCCACCACAGCCTGGGCATATCTACCTATCGACAGATTCAACTGCATCAGCCAACTGGCACATTCCATCTCTGGAATGCCAACAGTCACAGCCCATGATTGCCTACAACTTCTAGGTCACATGGCATCATGCAACCTCGTGGTTCCCAACACACGACTATTTATGCGATGTCTCCAGGGCTGGCTCCAAAGCAAGTACAAGCCACACGTACATCAAATGATCAAAATATTATCACTCCCATACACAGTGAAGGCATCATTACCATAGTGGACAAAATCATCCAACCTCTGCACAGGTATACTCTTCCAAACCCCAGGACCCACTGTTGTCATCACCACAGACGCCTCCCTTACCAGATGGAGAGCTCATATAGAAGGGCTAACAGCACAAGGCCTATGGATTTCAACAGATCACACTCTTCTTCTTCGAGTGATTGCTCATGTGCATTCCAATATAGGGGGTATGTGCGCACAGCGTGCACGCGCCATCGGAAGATTTTCCCTCAGCAATACCCTTAGGGCCAGCAGGGAGCCCCCTACAGTGGCGCCAGTATATCCATGCATATATATCCTGCTGGCCCCGTCCCCACTCCAGTTCCTTCTTACCGCCATGACGGGAGCCCTCGGCAGGGCATGCCCGGACATCAGGGCTTCAAACCCTGCAAGAAGTGTGGAAAACCCATGCCCTGCAGTGATCCCCACTCTTCTTGTTTGAAGTGTTTGGGAGAATCGCACATAACTTCAGTGTACAAAGTCTGCAAGGCCTTTAAACCCAGGACTAAGTGAGAGCATGAGTCTCGCTTCTGGGCACTGCTAATGGAGTCAGCTCTACGGCCGGCACCGGCCCTAGCACCAGCCCCGGCACTGGGCACAGGCAGCGCACTGGCCTCAGTGCGGGATGCTTTGATGCGCCACCCCTCCCCAGCACCGCATAGAGCCAGGTGCTGTTCTCATTCGCCAGCACCACCTAGGAAGAGGTGGCAGGACAGGGGTCAGTCCCCGCTCGGGCATGCGCCTTCCATGCGCCCCTCAGTGGGGCACGTGGCGCCTTATAGACCACGGCCCAGGCCTTCGAGGCCGGGCACTTACCTATCCCAATGGAGGATTGATAGCTCCTGGAGAACCTGCCCGACCCATCCACACTGGAGGCAGCTAGGGTGCTCATTGAGTCGTCCCCCTCGCCTTCCCCTGCCGCAACACCGCCTAGATGGCACGGGGACTCCTGGCACCACTCGCTGCGGGCGCCCTGAGAACAGCAGCATGAGGCGCGTAGCCTTGGGCCGCAGTTGGCACCGCCCCCGACACCGGGCTCGGAGGCGACACCAGCACCGCCAGCACTGGATGAGCCCCACGCCCACCCTGTCTGAGGAACCAGCACTGGTCATGCCTCCTCCTCCTCCGCTCCGGCACTGTAGCAAACCTGAGGCTATGTCCCGTCATGCTCCGCCACAATCGATGTCAGCACCTCCGTGGTCCACGTCGGATTACTCTTCCAACTCCGATGCGGCATCTGTGTGGTCATCTAGGGGCTCCAGGTCACGCTCCCGGCACTGATCATGCTCCCGGCACAGGTCCTGATCACGGCACCGTTCCCAGTCATGGTACCACTCCAGGCACCAGTCTCCTTCACAGCAGCAACAATGGGGGCAGCCCATCTCAGTGCCGCTGGTGCAACAAACCTGGCCTCCCCAACCATCTGGGCAATGGCTCTTCTGGACTCCCTGGGCCTACCATCAGAGTCAGGGCTCCGTGCCACCCCAGCTGGCCTTGGGTTCTCCCATCAGCTACTCCGTTGGTCCGGTCTCCCACCTCGACACGTTCCCTGCCACCGGGCCAATCATCCCCAGGCCGCGCAGGGAGTACTGGCCACACAGACCAACCGGGTCCCCCTCCTCCCTCTGTGACCACCTCTGAGGGTCCAGGGCATGGGGACACCCCCATAGGGGACATTGCAAAGGAGTCATCATCCTCTTTTCTGGACGAAGCGCTGGCTAACGCCGCGCCCCCCTCCCCCATGCCCTCTATGGATGCCAGGGCCCATCAGGACCTCCGCCGCCGACTGGCCCAAAACCTAGGAGTTCAAGCGGATAAGGTGGTTGAGGACTCTGACCCTACCGTCGACATCCTACAAGCCGACACCCTCTCTAGAGTGGCACTACCTATAAATAAGACCATTGCCAAGATCTCGACTGCCCTCTGGCAAACGCTGGCCTCCATTCCACCCACCGATAAGAGAGCTGAGCGCAGATACTTTGTTCCTCCAGAGGGTAACGAATACCTTTTCTCACACCCTCCCCCCCGCTTCACGGTGGTCAACCAGAGGGAGAGGCAGGGGCAACCAGCAGCCACCCCCAAGAGTCAGGACGCCAAAAAGGAGGAAGGTTTATGTGTCCGGGGGAATCCAGTACCGGATTGCTAACCAGTAGGTCCTCCTCTCCTGGTACGGCTATAACACCGGGGTGTCGATGGCCAAGTTCACTGACTTGCTTCCCCAGGTGTCCTGGGCATAGTTTAAAGCCCTGCAAGAGGAGGGACAGACCATCTCTTGGGCAGCCCTGCAAGCAGCGCTCGATGTAGCCGACGCCACCTCCAGAGTCATGGCCACGGGGGTCATGCTGCACCGCAGCTCCTGGTTACAGGATTCCGGGATGCCACCCGAGGTTCAGAACACCCTCCAGGATCTCCCCTTCGAGGGTGCCTCGCTCTTTTCAGAGCAAACAGATCAACGCCTCCATGGGCTAAAAGACACAAGGGCCACGCTCAAATCGTTGGGCCTCCACACCCCAACCACGCACTCCTTCATGGGTAGGAGTGCTACCAAGATGCCTCCTCAAGGCCCGTGACCCGATTTCACACGTCAGTGGGGCAGGGGAAATAACAGCAGGAACAACCGCCGTCGCTCTCACCCACCCTCTGACTCCAACCAGGGCCCTTCCAACAAGCCCCCTGGATTCCTCCAGGGGTTTTGACGGGACCCCCAAGGGCCTTGTACCAGTCTCCCCATTCCTCTTCCGGGACCATTTTATCCAGGCCTGGAGGTCAATTACATCAGACCGCTGGGTCCTGGAGATAGTGGAATCGGACTATTCCATTCCCTTCCTGTCGCCTTCACCCCGTCCCTTTTCAGGGACCCTTCTCATGAGTCCCTACTGCAGGACGAAGTAAACCACCTCCTTCTTGACCTTGGGGCCGTGGAACCCATTCCCCACGAACATCGGGGCAGGGGTTTTTACTCACGGTACTTCCTAGTCCCTAAAGCGAAAGGGGGCCTTCGCACGATCCTAGACCTCAGGGCTCTGAACTGTTTCATTGTGAAGAGAAAGTTCAAAATGGTGACCCTGGCAGCTATTATCCCTTCCCTAGCACCCGGAGACTGGTACACCGCCTTCAATCTAAAGGACGCTTATTTTCATGTCTCAACTGCCCCCTCCCACTGCAGGTTCCTATGTTTTACAGTGGGCTGGGGTCACTACCAATTTATGGCCCGCCCTTTTGGTATTTCTACGGCCCCTCGGGTCTTCACCAAATGTATGGCAGTAATGGCCGCAGAACTCAGGAGAAGGGGTATCCAAGTGTTCCCCTACCTGGACGACTGGCTCCTCCGAGGGGGGTTGGACGCCCAGGTGAGGAGCCATATTGCCATTGTACGGGACCTTTTTCTGGGTGCACAGGCTGACCACCCACTCCTGGGACAGGGTTCTGACCGTCCCTCCGAGCGTTGTCCTTGAACTGCAGTGGTGGACTCCTCAAGAGGTGGTCTTTTTCAGAGTCCTGTTCTTCAGACCGGGCCCGTCACTCCAACACGTACCAGATGCGTCGGATATGGGATGGGGAGCCCACCTCGGGGATCTGCACACTCAAGGTACGTGGTCCCTGCATGAAGCCTCCCTGCATATCAATGTCAGGGAGCTCAGGGCAGTCCGGCTCGCCTGTGTGGTTTCCCTTCCCCTTTTGAGGGGCAAGTCGGTCTTCATTCTGTTGGACAACACGACAGCTGTGCGCTCTTCCCGGCGTCAGGCGGTCCCGCGTCGTTGGGAGCCGCCTCCTCTCTCCCCTCTTCTCCTCCAGCCATCGCTGGCCTTTTGAGCCGTCCCTCCGGCTCCGCGGCTGACGCCGAATGGACGGGACAGCAGTGCACTCAATCCTCAGCCCCTGCAGGGTGGGTGTGTCCCTGACGGGTGGACGCAGCCGGTCCATCCCCCGGCTTCCCCGCGTCGGCGCCGCTCCCCCCCTTCCCAGTGCAGCCAGATGACGCTGCGTCCCATGTGGAGGGGGCAGAGCCTCCAGCTTTCTGCCCAGCATGGCCTGGACGCAGGCGTGGCAGAGCTGGGTATGTGGCTGGAGGGCCGCCTTTCCCCAGAGGGCCGGGGATGGCGTGGCTCCGTAGCGGGGCGCCGGAGCATCCCTGTTACACCTTGTAACTGTGATTCTTCGAGATGTGTTGCTCATGTCCATTCCAAATCCCCACCCACCCCCCTTTTTTGCCGGTAGCGTACTGGTAAGAAGGAACAGGAGTGGGGAGGGGGCCAGCAGGGTATATATGCATGGATATACTGGCGCCACTGTAGGGTGCTCCCTGCTGGCCCTAAGGGTACTGCTGAGGGAAAATCTTCCGACAGCGCGTGCACGCTGCGTGCACACACACCCTATATTGGAATGGACATGAGCAACACATCTTGAAGAATCACAGTTACAAGGTAAGTAACTGTTCTTTTACATCAGCATCCTGGAACTCAGGGCAGTATGCCTAGCATGCCAAAGATTACTTCCCCATACCATGGGAATTCATATCAGAATATACATGGACAATACAGCATGCATGTTCTACAAAAACAGGAACTGGTGCCTAGCCCGAGACACCTCCATAAGTGCATGCCACCTCCCGGGGCTCTCAGTACTACAGCAGATGTCCTCAGTAGAGCCCTACCCCAGGAGCACGAGTGGGAGCTCAATTACACAGTCTTTGTAGGACATATTCAAATGATGGGGTTTTCCACACATAGACCTATTTGCCACCAAGACCAACAAAAAATGCCTAATGTATTGCTCCAGAGCGGGCATGGGAAAGCAATCTCTCGGAGAAGCTCTTATCCTCAAGTGGGATGTGCCTTTCCTTTATGTGTTGCCCCCCTTTTCCCTCCTCAACAGAATCCTCATAAAGACATGAGAGGACAAAGCAAGAATCATCCTCATTGCACCTTGTTGGCCTCGACAATCTTGGTTTCTCCTCCTAAGCAGGATGTCCTGATACCATCCAATCACACTCCCACACATTCCAAATATTCTATACCAACTGGGAATCATGTCTCTTCACCCTCAATTCCTGACTCTTCACCTTAAGGCGTGGTTCCTAGATGGTTCATGAGCATAGAACTGCAATGTTTGCAGCAAGTACGTGACGTCCTCCTACACAGCAGGACTATGATGAGAAAAACATACATTAATAAATGGACCTGCTTCACACACTGGGCGACCTCACGTGACGTGCCACCGCAAGATGCTCTGCTCCCTGCAATCTTAGACTACCTATTGCACTCAAATAAGTGCATCTTTCCCTAAGCTCTATCAAGGTCCACTTGGCAGCAATAATGACTTTCCACATACCTGTGGATGATACTACAGCATTTGCACACCTAATAACTAAGCGATTCCTAAAAGGGCTACAGGCATTATACCCAGACAGTGCAGCCCCTCGTGAATCATAGGACCTGTACATGGTGCTAACAATGCTGACAAACCCACCATTTGAACCGATGGCCACATCTTCGTTACTCTACCTAACCTTAAAGACGGCTTTCTTAGTGGCAATAACTTTGGCACGTCGAGTGGGTGAAATAGCCACCCTAATGGTGGACCTAACTTTTACCATCTTTTTCAAAGACAAAATCTCCCTCCGACCACATCCTAAATTCTTACCTAAAGTGTGTTCTTCCTTCCACCTCTTACCTGTATTCTTCCCAAAGCCTTACGCCAACGCATTTGAAGCACAGATGCACACCATAAATATCAGAAGGGCGCTGTCCTTCTACATTCACAGGATGAAACCGTTCAGATTGTTTCCACAACTTTTCATTTCCATTGCAGAGTGTAACAAAGGAAATCAAATATCATCACAAAGATTATCACTCTGGATCTCTAACTGCATTGCTACATGCTACTCGCTTAACAACTTATCTCCACCTACTTCAGTCTGGGCACACTCCACCAGAGCTGTCGCCACCTGGGTCGCTTACCTGAGAAAAGTCCCCATCTATGACATATGTGCAGCAGCCACGTGGGCATCAGAACACACTTTCGCAAGACATTACGCACTTGCCTCGGGACCTCTCCATTACACCAGACTAACAAAAGCTGTACTACAAACAGTGTACTTACCTGATCTGAAGTCCCTACTTCCATAACATATACTGCTTTGTAGTCACCTAATGTGAAGCACCCCCCAGGGACACTCATCTCAAAGAACATCAATTACAGGAAGGTGAGTAACCTTTTCCATGTAGATATCATCTTTAAGGTGACCTGTGGACTGGACCGCAGCCAATTGCTCATATACATACTTGTCTGGATCAAACACAGGCAACAATACTGTGAATGGAACATATAAGGACTGCAGCACAGTATAAGTCTTGGAGACCAAACAGCTGTCTTGGTGGGGTTTGGTGTCACAGATCCTACTTGTCTCATAATCTCAAAGGCTGTATGTGGACATGCATTTAAACAAGTGGATCTTTCCCTTTCAGACCCCCTAGATCCTAACAGCCGCTATCTAAATCAATGATATAAAATAGTATATGCAGAGATGCAAAAGATGCAGAGATTGGCAACAAGAATCATGAGGGATATGGAATGGCTGCCATATAAGGAGAGATTAGTAAGAGTGGGATTTTTCATTTTAGAAAACAGATGACTAAGGGGGGATATAGAGGTCTATAAAATCATGAGTAGTGTAGAGAAAGTGAATAAGGGAAGTGTTATTTACCCTTTTGCATACAGAAGAACTAGAAGTGACCCAATGAACTCAATGGGCAGCAGATTTAAAACAATCTTTAAAAGGAAGTGCTTCTTCATCCAATGCAAAGCTAACCTGTGGAACTCTCTGCCAGTGGATGTTGTGATGGCCAGAAATATAACTGGGTTCCAAAAAGAAAGAAATAAGCCTATAGAGGATAGGTCCATCAGTGGCTACTGGCCAAGATGGTCGGGAATGCAAACTCATACTTTGGGCATCTATCAATCTCAGACTGGATGATGGGGTAGATCACTTGAAATTCTAGACCCATATCCACGGCCAGACAACTCAGGTTCTCACTGACAACACCACTACAATGTTTTGAGTGAACAATCACTCTGGTACCAGGTCCAGCAGCCTTCACCAGGAGGCAGTGAGTTATGAAACTGATGTATCTAAATGAATTAATGGACCATCAGAACAGATCCTTCAATTTAGACCATGTGTAGTCTTTTAGTACAAACATTGTGGCAAGGATTGTTTCACATAGGAGGGTGTTTCCATTAGCGGACCTAATTGCAGCCTGCCAGAACAGATGGTGTCCTTGTGACGATAGTTCTAGGCTACCCAGGACTGTGACCTGGTCTACATTGTGAATTTAAGTTGAATTTAACCACATTAGGTCGATTTTCTATACAATTAATGCACACCATGAAGCCTGTTCCATTGACTTTAAGGGCCGTTAAAGTAATCACTAAATTCGACTTTGCATGGTTGATTTTTGGTAGTGTAGATGCATCACTGTGAAAGTCAATGTTCTTGATCCCCGGGAGGTGTCCTACAGTGCCCTGCTGTGACTTCTCTAGAGAGAACTTTCAACTCCACTGCTCTGCAGGGGAACAGGAAAAGCCCTGGGAACATTTGAATTCTTCTTCAAGTAGTGTCCCCGTGGATGCTCCACTACAGGTGTTGGGCTAATCCCAGCACCGCAATCCGGAGAGTTTTAGCCAGCAGTAGCCCCTTGTGGACTGCACATGTGCAGAAGCCATCTCTCGCCGTTTGCACTCTTTCTGCGCTTCACAGTCTAACGCCAGTTCCTCCTAACCTTCCATGGCTGCAGACGGAGTTGGAATGCGCTCTTCATCAATCTGAGGAGAATTTAGATCAAAATTACTCGTTCCTCCCAGTTAGCCTCCCACTCTTTATAGTATAATTAGTTATCACAGTTCATTAATTAGTTAGTTCATTAAAAAAAAAAAGTATTATTGTTCAATCCCTCCGGCCCTTCGTTCAGCCTGCCAAGATCTTTTCCTCCTTCTCCTGCTAAGGCACTCACTCCAACATGCCTGCAGGGTTTAAAAGATGTGCCTCCTGTGGCGATGCGATGCTGGCCTCGGACAGGCACTCCCACTGCATTCGCTGCTTAGGAGAGGGGCATATCCCACAGAAATGCGGTCATTGCTCTAAATTGACCGCCAGGGCCAGATGCGACAGGGAGATGTATCTGAAGATGCTCCTTTTTAACATGGCACTTCAGCCCTCGTCCACGGCCCAGAGTCCAGAGGCTCCACAGTCACGGAAGGCCCACAAAGGCAGAACCTCCGTTCCATCTAGGAGAGCGAGTGCCAGAGACGCACCGGGCTCTTTGGCATTCCCGCCTGCCCGTGGCAAATCGCCCAACGGCCATAGCACGTCGGAACCTAGTCCCGTGCTTTCCTCGGCACCATCCCATACGGCACCGCGGTCCGAGTCCGCACCGGCAGCAATGGCACCGGGTGCCTGGATGGCACTGCAACGATCAGCACCATCCGTATTGGCACCAGAGGGTGCTTCACAGCGCCATGCCCAACCATCTGGGGCTGCCTCTAAGCCGGTGCCGAGGCACGAGTTGACGCCGAGACCGGAGTCGACGCCGACATGGGTGCTGTCCACACCGACATCGGTACGGAGACATGCACCGGCACCGGGAACGGACTTGACTACGGCGCCGGATACACCGGCACTGAGGCCGGCACCAAGACAGCTGGCACTGAGAGAGGCAGCAGCACAGCTGGAGAAACTGTCACTGGGGCACAAGCCTAAGACAAAGCCAAAGATGGTGCCAAGAGAGGATACACTGCCGCCCTCACTGCACCGTGCATTACCGCGTGGCATGGAGTCCTCTCAGTTGCAGTCGGCACCGACACTGACCAAGGCTCCGGCTACACAATCTGTACCAGAGACCCAGCCATCTAGTCCCTCATCCCAGGGCATGGCACCGCCTTCATTGGCCTCAGCACCTGTGTCACCATCTGAGTCTGCCTCCATCATATCAGTGCCTTGTAGCCCAGTGGTCACTGCTCCCTCTTCAGTGACTGGAGTATTTACAAAGGCTCAGAGGAAGAGACACCACTTACGTTTGCCGTTCCCCAGTCCCACTAGGACTGTGTTCTCACTGGGACCCTCACCTCTGCCTCGATATGACCAACGGCATCATTATGAATGCTCACGGTCACCACAGTACTGGAGATCTCCGAGACGCTCTCCATCACCTTCACGTCATCATCGGCACTACTATTCCAGATCGCCATCGCGATATTCTGTGAGGTCACGGTCCCCGATGTCACCTGCTCGTGTGCATCACTACCGGCAAAGCAGTTACTCACCTGCATATTCTCACCATAGCCATCACTGTCGGTCAGATCATGCATATTACCATGACTGCTCACACTCACCTTCTCGGAGCCGCCGTCAATCGTACTCGCCTCAGCCGCCAGCTCACAACACCATCCCTCCGGCACAACCGCCTCCAACACCCACGGGCGATGAGAGAGCCTCTGGACAAGCCAACATCCCTCCTTCTCCCTCCAGGGATACACAACCCATTGGTTCTCCAGCGGACATCTCATCCTCGTCACCAGATGATGCGGTCTTCGATCATGAGTCTTCACCCATAGATGATTACAGGCAAGTCTAGGAACTGTTTAAAAGTGTTGCCCACTCACAAAACCTGCACGCTCCCGAGGCACCTCAAAAACAGAATTTACAACAATCCAATAGGGCGAAGTTGGCCCTTTCTTTCAACGAGGCGATTCTAGAGATTTCTAACGATAACTGGCAGACGCCTGCGTCCGTAACACCAACACATAAGCTTGCAGACAAAAAGTATTTCATGGATGCCAAAAATGCTGAGTTCCCTTTTACCCATCTTCCTCCCAATTTTATTGTCGTTGACGCAGCTCAACAAAAGTTGAAGATGTCCCAATCTAAGAATACACCATCCGAGAAGGATGCAAAATGTTTGGATTTGTTCGGGAGAAAGGTTTATTTGTCAGTGACAGCAACTCCTAGGATGGCAAACTACTCCGCTCAACTGGCCAACCACAATTTCGATAATTATGCAAAGCTGGTTCCGCTAATGCAGCACCTCCCAGATTCTAAGAAGGAGATACTCAAGACAGTTGTGCAGGAGGGCTACGCGGCGGCCCGTACAGCCCTTCAAATCTCACTCGACATCGCCGACTCGGCATCCTGTACGACAGCTACAGTGGTTGTAATGCGGCGCGCTTCTTGGTTGCACCTCGCCTCTGTCCCTAAGGACTTACAACTGAAAGTGGAAGACCTACCCTTTGACCGTTTTTCTCTATTCGCTCAGAATACTGACCAGGTCTTCCACTCTGGTAAAGACTCCAGAATGACATTAAGAACACTCGGGATGTATACACCGCCCTTCAGGCGTAAAAGAGCTTGGCCCTACAATAGGCAGAGACCCCAATCCTACAAGGCTCAACGGTTCAGGCCTTACGACCAACAGAAGCAGAGGCAGTGGCCACAAAGGCGGGTCAACAGCCCGCCAAGACGCAAACTCAGCATCAACATCGTCAGCAGGTTTGACGTCCCCATCGAGGGGCTTTGCACCATTCCCCTTTCAGAGGCTATCTCCCAAATAACTGGACTGTTCCATCACCGGTTGAGACCCTTTCGCCGTCGTTGGTTCGCTATCACCACAGGTCGATGGGTCAGAGAGATCATAACATCCGGACTCTCTATTCCCTTCACCACTCTTCCCCCTTCAAACTCCCCTTCCCCGTCCCCTCTCACGATCTCCTGTTGCGACAGGAGGTCATGCAACTACTTACCATCGGAGCAGTAGAAGCGGTCCCACGTCAGTTCAGAGGCAAAGGCTTCTATTCCCGGTACTTCGTCACGCAGAAGAAGTCCGGCGGGTGGAGACCAATCCTCGATCTTCAAGAACTCAACCGTTACCTGAGAAAACAAAGATTCAAGATGGTTACCCTAGCCTCTATCATTCTGACTCTTACCAAAGGGGATTGGTTCACATTTCTCGATCTTCAGGACGCCTACTTTTACATTACCATCCACCCGGCACACAGGAGATTTCTCTGATTCACACTTGGCAACGACCATTACCAGTACACCGTGCTATGTTTCGGACTTTCAGCAGCCCCCAGGGTGTTTTCAAAGACCCTAGCGGTCATAGCCGCTCACTTCAGGCATTTGGGGATCATGATTTTTCCGTACCTTGACGACTGCCTCATAAAAGCTTACTCAGCAGTCGAGGCACAGAGGGCAGTAGCTATGGTCAGAAACATGTTCGAGGCCCGTGGCCTCATTATCAACCTGCCAAAATCCTCTCTTGTGCCTTCCCAGATGATCGATTTCGTAGGGGCAAGGCTGGATTCCACCACTGCCACCGCCTACCTACTGGTCGACAGGTCTCAAACCATTCAGGATCTTGCAAATGTCCTACTCACTGCTCCCATAGTCTTCATACTTACCTGCCTTCAGCTGCTAGATCATATGGCAGTGGCAACCTACATCATTCCACATTGCCGCCTTCACATGAGATGCCTACAACATTGGCTTCTTCAAGTCTACAATGCAGTCACCGGCAATACGCGCAGTCTTGTTCCTATCCCTATCCAGGTGAGAGACTCCCTCACATGGTGGCTCAATCCAAACAACACTTTAGTGGGCGTCCCCTTTCATGCTCAAGCCCTATCCTTCCAGGTTACTACAGATGCCTCCCTTATTGGCTGGGGAGCGCATATGCAGCATCATCAAGTACAAGGCCTGTGGTCACCACACGAATCCCTGCTTCATATAAACTTTCTTGAGCTCCATGCAGTTTACAATGCCTGTTGCCATTTCGCCCAACACCTTCATGGTACGACCGTGCAGATCCTAACAGACAACATGTGCACGGTCTACTACATAAATTGACAGGGCGGTGCCAGGTCCATGTCCCTGTGTGCGGAGGCCATATGACTATGGAATTGGGCAATGCAGAATGGCATTATACTTACGGCTGCTTACCTTCCCGGCAAGAGCAATACCATTGCGGATGCTCTGAGGAGGACCTTTCATCAGCAGCACGAATGGGAGCTTGACAATGTAGTACACGACGTCTTTTGGTCTTGGGGATACCCAGTCTTCGACCTGTTTGCCACCCAACGCAACAAGAAGTGCTGCCTATATTGTTCAAGGACCGGAATGAGATTAGGTTTGAAAGGTGATGCTTTCCTTCTCAATTGGGGAACGTATCGACTATTATATGCCTTCCCACCTTTTCCTCTCATACCAAGGATAATACGGAAGATATCGGTGGATGCCGCAATGGTAATACTCATAGCACCGTTTTGGCCTCTCCAGATCTGCTTATCACAACTCATGAGAATGTCGTTGTCTCAACCCAAACGACTTCCACACGTACACAACTTACTTTCCCAGCAATACGGCACTCTACTCCACCTGAGCATCGACCGTATCCACCTCACAGCGTGGCTCCTCAGTGGCTGCAGGGCTCAGAGTTAGACTGCTCGCAAGCAGTTAGGGACATCCTGATACAAAGCAAACGACAAACGACCGAAAGGTCTTATCGTTATAAATGGTGCTGCTTCCAAACCTGGTGCCATTCACGTGGCATGGACCCCTTGTGTGTATCTGTCCAACACATATTGGACTACATCCTCCATCTACATTCGCAGAAGTTGGCAGTCGCTTCACTAAAAGTACACCTGGCTGCAGTCTCAGCTTTTCACCCACATATAGACGGTGTTTCAGTGTTCACCCACCCCATCTCTAAAAGATTTATAAAAGGCATGATCAATCTTTATCCACCACACAAGGCAGTTCCGGAGCCGTGGGACCTAACACTGGTTCTTGATACACTTACCTGTCCACCGTTCGAGCCCTTAGCAACCTGCGACCTACAGACTCTGATTATGAAAGTTGCATTCCTTTTAGCCATCACCTCTGCTCGAAGAGTCAGCGAGCTGGCAGCCTTGTCGGCTGACCCTCCATACACGCTGTTCACTCACCAAAGGGTAACACTACGATGTCACCCATTGTTTCTTCCAAAGGTCAATTCATCGTTTCCTGTCAATGAGCCAATAATTCTCCATACATTTTATCCTAAGCTGCATTCCACCCACGAGCATGTGCACCTGCACACTTTGGACGCTAGGAAAGCTTTGGCTTTCTATATAGACAGAACGCGTCAATTCCACAAATCAAGGCGCCTATTTTTGTCCCTCGCAACTCATTCCAAAGGTCAACAACTCTCATCTCAACATATTTCATCGCATATTGTAAATTGCATCACCCGCTGTTATACACTCCATAACAAACCATTGCCCTCTAAGCCTAGAGTGCACTCTACCAGAGCCATGGCCACCTCCACGGCTTTCTTAAGAGATGTTTCCATCTGGGACATTTGCTGTGCGGCAACCTGGTCGTCCGCATCAATGTTCGCCAGACACTACGCACTGGAACGTTTTGTTTTGGCAGATGCAGCAGTGGCTCAGGCAGTCCTATCCTCTGTGCACGCTTAATTCCAAAGCACAGTGCTGTTTTGGGATACTGCTTCACACTCACCTGTAATGGAGCATCCACTACTCGAAGAAGAAGAAATTGTTACTCACCCTGTGCAGTAACATCTGTTCTTCGAGATGTGTGTCCCCGTCCCCCCGCTTCGGAACTCTCACCTTTGTGTTTTTCAGACTTTCTGGCTAGGAGGAACTGGCGTTAGACTGCGATGCGCAGAAAGAGCGCGAATGCCAAGAGATGGCTTCTGCACATGCGCAGTCCACCGCGGGCTACTGCTGGCTAAAACTCTCTGGATTGCGGTGCCGGGATGAGCCCGACACCTGTAGTGGAACACCCACGGGGACACACATCTCAAAGAACAGATGTTACTGCACAGGGTGAGTAATAATTTCTTTCATTTCCTGTATGGCCAATGTGGCAAGCAGATCTCAGAGCAGACAGCACACCTAAGAATCATACCTAACCATGAGTTCTGTAAGTTCCCAGGGTCACAGATGAGCGTCAGCATGGAGCATGCAAGAGATTCTGGATCTCATTGCAGTGTGGAGAGAGGACTCTGTTCTTGCAGAGCTATGAAATAGTAAAAGAAATGCAGATATCTATGCCAAGATCATAAATGGCATGGAGAAGAAAAAATATGCTGGCGTGCCCAGCATTGTCGAGTGAAAATAATGGAGCTGAGGCAGTTGTACCAAAAGACAAAGGAGGTAAATAGATGGTCTGGATCATCGCTGCAAACATGCTGCTTCTATGAGCAGCTGCATGCAGTCCTTAGGTGGGGGTGTGTGTGTGTGTAAAGGACCAATCCGTATGCTCGGGGTGCTTATCACCCCACCACCTTGTTTATTACTAACATCCATCTGTCCATAACAATCCCGCTACATAATATCACCACGAGACCAAGCGAACAGAAAATCGCCAACCTCGGCCGGCGGAGTAGGGCGGTCCGGGCCCTCCCTCACTCCGGACCCCGGCCCAGGGCCCTAAGGCAGGGATCACCTGTCCCTGCTCAGCGGTGAGGGGTATTGCCCCTAAACCCTCCCGCTCGCGGGCTCCACGACCCTACCCTGGGCCGCCTCCTACTCCGTCCCCGGGGCCGTGTCTGGCCGGTTCCTCACTCACCCTGTGCTCCTCCTGCTCTAGCTCCGTTACCCCTTCCTCCTTCTTCCCAAGCCGGCGTCCCCCTTTTGAATTTCCCGCCGCCGGCGCCGGCCCACATCCTCGGGGCGCCCGCTGATGACGTCACCGCCAGACGCCGCCGCAGCCCCTCTCGGCGCATCCCCGGCCTGCGCCATGCGTTCCCTGGCCTGCCGAGTGCGGGGCGGGGGCACCCCGTCACAGGGGGCCTGATCAGCTTCCCTAGCCAATCTGTGGATTCCTCCCAACATACTTTTCAAGCAGCCTTGGACAGTAGTGTGGAGGACAGCATGAATGAGGAAGAGGAAGAGAAGGAGGTGGAGAATGATGAGCAGGCAAGTGAGGCAACCCGTGTCATGGAGAACCAAGAATGTTTATAACTTTGGAAACAATCCCCTCCTCCCAAGACGTCTCACAATCGGGTGCTGATCCCAGGAAGGGCACTTCTAGTGAGCTCACATTTTTCATTTTTCTAAAAATGGATTAAGGCAATTGGGTGTGATCAGAGGTGGTTATTGTGCCTACACAGCAGGAGATCCCTGGAAAAGTTGCACTCTCCTAGCAAATGGGGGGTGTCAAACACATGGTTGCCATGTGAGCCTGTGCTCTGCCTTGCTGCCACACTCAGACCCCCTCCCTCTTGCAGGCTTGTGCCCTGGCCTGTTCCTTACCATACCTGCCACCAAACTAAGTCCAGCTGTGGGCAGCTATGTGTACCTGCTACATAGTGGTCACTTAAAAGCATAACTGAGACCATGTACATAAGACATCCCAATTGTCTTTTGACAGACCTTTTTTTTCTAACAGATTAGGTTTTACACTCCACAATGTATCTCCTGAAAAGTCAGTCCTTCACTTTTCATAACAGTGTGAATATCAGTGAGTCTGCTGCAAATTCCCCTGGTCCCACCAGCTAGCTGGCTGGCATAAATCCACAGGTGAAAATGGACTAGGTATGATATGTTCATGGAGCAAATGTAGTCCACCCAATTGGACAAGGAGTGCTTAAACAAGTGGAGGAATACGCTGCTGGAGGAGATGTGCATAGAATGTGAGAGGACAGGAGAGAGCGTAGGGAACTGGAAGTGAGTCTTGGCAGATGTGATGGATTGCATGGCGGCTTTCCAGGATGTCTACATGCACAGGTGCCCTCTTCAGCCCTTGTGGACTAACATTCCCTCTTCCTTGAGTTCCATAGCTTCCTCCCCTATGGGGTCTAGAATGTGGGAAGGAGGGACTCACGGGCAGCCTCACACTCTACCCCCAGGGATGTGTCATGAAACAAAAGTCTATCATTCTCACATTTGTGATCATCACCCACCCCCAAAGCTCCTACCCTGGACTCCTTTCCTGTCCCTGCTGTGTTCCCTAAATTAAAATGCATTATTTCTGAACAACAATCTCTCTATTGCTTATGTTGAAGAGGGACTTTTGCTAGCAAACACACTGAATGCAGGGGCACTTCATTAAGAGCAACATGCATGACTCTCAAATCTGGCCATTCATAAAGCTATCTTTCAAAGCCTTTCTCATTTGCAGTGCCTCTCACTGTGCTCTCCTTATTGCCCTGGTGTCTGGCTGCTCATAATCACTGGCTAGGCTCTGTGCTTCAGCCACACTCCTTGTCATATAATTTTTCCTCTTACTCTCACAAATATTATGGAGCACACAGCAAGCTGCCACAACAATGGGAATATTGCTTTCACTGAGGTTTAACCAAGTCAGTAGACTCTGAAACTTTCCCTTTAAATTCCCCAAAGCACATTCTACCACCATTCTATACTTGCTCAGTCTGTAGTTAAACTGCTCCTTACTGTGGTCCAGGCAGCCCATTTTTGAACCATGGAAGCAAGAGTTAGACTGGTTCTCCAAAGATCATTATTGGCATTTGAATGCCTCCAATATTAATTTTCCTCTCTGGGAAGAAAATTTGAGCTTGCAGCTTTTTGAAGAGACAAGAATTCCTAAAGATGCACCTTTCTCAACCATCCTATATTGATGTTGGTGAAACAGCCCTTGTGACCCCACCAGCACCTACAGCACCACTGAGAAGCACCTCTTGTGGTTTACATACTTCTTGGCAAGGTTGTCAGGTGCCAAGATAAGGAATCACTTAAGGAGTCACCTTCTTTCTTATCCCTCCACATGAGCTCCAGCAAGAAGGGTCTAATACAGTGTTTCTTAAACTTTTTAAGACTGAGGAACACGAAACAATAATTTCTTTTTATGGGGAACACCAAAATTTTTTTGTCAAGGAAAAAAAAAACAAAAAAAACCAGCCCCCAAGTTTTGTTGAGAAAAAAAACTCACTGGACCTGGGAGATCTGGGGGTTGAAATGTGCCACAACCCCCCCAGGAAGACTGCCCTAATAACAGTCTGAAAACGTAGACCACAAAAATTAAGAATAATAATAAACAAATGGTAAATAAGGTCATGTGTCTGCCCAGGAGGGAGGGTAGAGGAGGGGTCTTGGGGCAGAATGTCTGGCCAGGAGCGGGTATTG
>JANRFK010004824.1:6631848-6646089 GCA_030068395.1 Apalone spinifera
GGGGGGGGGGCTGGGGAAAAGGAGGGGCAGATACTTGAAATTTGTGCCTGGATAATATATTTTCCCAAAATACAATTTTAAAAGTAGCCCAAACTGGCTCTGAACTGCAGTGGGGAGGCTGGGCAGGGGGAGAATGCCTCTCTGGCCCCTCAGCCAGCCTGGCCCAGTGATCCCTGGGTGTGGGGTGCAGTTGGTGCCACAGACATGGGCAGTGGCACATGGAACAATGCCAGTGCCCCCCTAGAAGGGACAGGCCTCTTCCCCATTCTCCAGCCCTATTGAGTCTGCCAGTCCCTGCCCTGGGGCTGGATGGGAGCTGGTGCCCCCTAGAGGGGAAAGGCCCATGTGCAGGGGAAACCTGGGAGGTATTAGGGCGAGGGAGGTTCAGGCCCTGGAGGTTCCTGGAAATAGATACACAGGCAGCTGCATCATTTTTATTGCGCTTTCTGTCTGGGGGGGAGGGGTCACCATTCCAAGGGAGCCCCCTCCACATTAGGGCTGGGGGAAGTAAGGCACACAGAGGGGGAGGAGCTAGGTAGAGAGCATTAGGAAGAACCCAGGAATCCTGGCTCCCAGCCTCCCCGCCAGCACATCAGCCCCCCTTCCCAGAGCTAAGGAGAGAACCCAGGAGTCCTGGCTCCCCACCCCCTGCCCTAACCCACCAGCCCCCATTCTCCTCCCAGCGCTGGGCAGAGAACCCAGGATTCCTGCCACCAGAGGCCGCAGCCCAGGGGCTCTGGTGAGATGGGCCTGTGGATTTTTGGGGTAGTGAAGGGAGGCAGGGACATTGCGAGGAGCTGGATGCTGTTTGTCCATTGATCCCACTGATCTTAATGGTGATACAGCATGCTACTGGGGGAAGGGGTTTGGCATCCTCTCCTGTGAGGACAGTACCCCCTGGTGGCAATACTCTGGCCTGATCACCAGGCAGTTGAAGTCAACCTTCATGACTGAAAGGCCTGCAAGTCAGTCTCCATGGTGACCATGTGTGACAGGAGTGCCCAGAGCGACTCCTTAACCCTTTCCTCCCCAGTGTGAGGCTTGTGTCACACAGCCTCCCCTTCAGGCTAGAACCCAGTGGTAGATCTTCCTCCTACTCTCTTCCCAAGCCCAAAAGAAAAAAAAGTGTTGTGTGCCCCTCTCCTGGGTGGCAGAGTACCTGGAATGAGTAGTTTATCGCTTGGGGGAATAGCTTCATATTGGACACAAGACTAGGTGTTCTTCTCTTTTGCCTCTTGGGACAACGCAGCTCAGAGGCCCACTTCTAACTCATCTGTCTGGGGGATCAACAGCATGGATAAATTTGTGTGAAATAAAATTAGCCCCTACGTTAGCTGGTCTCGCAATGTCTGGAAGACTCTCACATGCCTCCAATCATTGCACCTTCCTGGGTCAGGTCTGTAGGTGGGGTGGTGGGTATAGAAGCTAGTGCTTCTGACAGAGGGTTAAATCTATCACATAGCATAAAAGGAACAATTTATAGATGGTGGGGCCACTGATAAATTAACGAAGGAGGCAGCAGGCCTGGGGGGCAAGAAGAGAGTAGGCAGCGAAAGGGGGCCCCCAATATGGATTCAGATTTGGGGGGAAGAATGCCAGGGTCCCTCTGGGGGGAGATTGAAAAGGAAGGGGGGGTGCAAGAGAAGGGGCAACAGATTGGAGGGCTCAGGAGGGTTGCGCAGGGGGAGATGTGGGCGGGTAGGATCTAGGGGTTCAGTGGGGGGTAGGGATCAGCTGGGATGGCAAGTGGGAGTGTGGTAGGGATTTGGGAGTGGGCAGAGTTTGGGGCAAGGGCACAAACAACTTTCCATGGTGGAGGGACCCTGGGGGGTTGGGTGAAGATGGGGAGATGTGGGGAGGATTGGAGGGACTGGAGGGGGAAGGGAAGCCAGGGGATTCCCCAGGGGGCTCAGAAGTTATTGTCAATGTCCCACACTTCCCCGCTCAGAGCGTTGGCTGCCCCCTGCAGGGTCCAGGTGACCAGGGCCAGCTGGCGCCGGAAAAGTGCCTCATTGAAGCGCCCAGGTGCCTCCCGCAGCAGCCTCAGATGCTCCAGCAATGCCTGCAATGTGTGGGCCCCCCGTCCATGCAGGATGTGCCGGAAGGGCGTCTCCGTGACTGACACGTAGGGGGACAGGAAGTAGAACTCCACCTGAGGGGGGCAGGGTGGTTAGGAGAGTCTGACCCCTAAACCCTGCCAGGACCCCCCTCCTCCCTGCAACCTGTGGGGCAGAAAGGCAGCCAGGAACGCAGGGATGCAGGTTCAGCTGTGCAGCACGCCTGGCCCCCTCGGCAGCAGGGTGGCAGAAAGTGGCGATCATGCGCCTCCCCCAGCGCAGCAATACATGCAGTCAGTCGGGGCCACACAACGCCATGCACCAGCACAGCAGCACAGCGCCCAGTGGCAGACTCGCCGCAATGTGTGTCCCACTGCAGCCGGCGCAGGCAGGCATGCCAGGGTCAGGGAGGTGCATGCAGTGGGTGGGAGGCTGCAGGATGATGCACCCCCCATCCCCTGCTCACCCGCATGATGCGGACGTTGTACATTCGATTGAGCCGCTCGTTCCGCTCGTCCGAGCTGTAGATCTCCTGTCGCAGCTTCTCGGCCGCCCGGATATAATCGCCCCGTGCCGAGTACATCCACTGCAGGGTCAGTCCGCGGCTCTGGGGGTGGGGGAGAGAAAGACTCCCCTCAGCCTGCTGGTGCCCCTCACTCCCGAACTGCAACCCCTCCAGCCCAGCCCTCCCCCTTCCCAGCCCTGCCAGTGCCCCTCAATCCCCACCTGCAGCCCCTGCCAGCCCAGCCCTAGGCTCCCCCAGCTCTAGTTACTCACTTCACTGAACCTCCAAATCCCACCCACCTGAGCTATCTTCCCCTCCATGGGCCTATCCACCCCCTACGCAAACTCAGGTCTGTGCCCCATGAGATTCCGTGCAGGGCAAATGGGGGCAGCCCTTGATCCCCCTGGGGACTGCTGGGGGGCTGGTTCCCCTGGCACTACCTTTAGCTCGCTGCTGTACAGGTTGAACGGAGTGATCTGCTGCACCAGAGTGTCACCATAGCAGGCAAAGTCCAGGGGCACCAGGTGGTCATGGGTCAACTTCATCAGCAGCTGTCCCACGACCTCAGCCACAGATCTGGCCACAGCCGGGAGCCGCCCGAAGAGCAGTGCATTCAGGTTCTCGTAGGTGTCATCCTGGGTGTTCAGGAATGGGTAGAGGCGGCTGTCCTGTGTGGGAAAGTGTGAGAGTGGGGCTATGGGGCACCGGGATGGTTGGGAGGGGCAGAGATGGGCTGCAGGTCAGGAGTGAGGGGTGCTGGCAGGGCTGGGGGGCTGCAGGCTGGAAGTGAGGGGCAAGGGCTGACCTCGGTGAAGGAGAATTCTACTCCCGGGACGCCGGCGAAGGTGGTGAAGGTGTAGGCGCTGCTGTCCATGGAGAGTGGCTGCATCCTGCAGGGGAGAAGGATCAGAGTTGGGGAGAAAGGGAGCCAAGGTGGGGGTCCCCATTGTCCCATCCTGGGCTGCCCCAGAGACAGCCCTGGGGGCAGCAGGGGACATGGAACAGGCGGGAGGCTTGGGCCCTGTATCTGTGGCTGGCTGGGGAGTTGGGTTCAGGGCTGGGATGGCAGCACAGGCCAGGTTAGGGCATCAGTGGACTCAGGGAGTCAGCGTTTAAGGGTCAGTGATGATCGGAGTCAAAGGTGAAAGCAGGAAGGTCAGAGATTGGAGGTCATGGGGCACAACTGGCCTCAGGAAGCTTCTGCCCATGGGCGGGGTCAGTCTAAAAGGGGGTGGGACCAAAGTCAAAGGTCGAGAAAGCTCAAGATTATTGTAAGGTCAGAGGTGAAAGGTCACTGGTGGCTAAGGTCAACACACAGATGGCAGAGACTACAAGTTAAGGGGCAGAGGTAAAGGTCACGTTTGAGAGGAGCCAGTGCACAAGGGGACAGAGGTGAAGGGTGGGAAGTAAAGGGCCACGCTGAGTAGGCATCAGCATGAGAAGTGGCAAAAGTGAAGGGTCACCGTTAGGCATGGTCAGTGTGGGCAGAGGCAGAGGTGAAGGATCCTTGTGGCCCCGGCATGAGTGCCACTTACATAGTCCCACGCTGGTCTGGGAAGGTCACCTGCTCGTACAGACTCTGGCTGCTGCGGTTCGGGCTGTCGACCTGGTGGGCAGGAGTCAGGGTTGACCTTTGAACTTTAACCCCTGACCTTCCATCCTAAGAGGGGGCAATGTGGCCCTCTGACTCACAGAGTCAACTAATGCAGGGGCCCTGACCTTTAACTAAACCCTCCGCATAGGTGGATCATAACCAGACATCTCTAATGGAAATGAACCTTCCCTGACCTCTCACCTCCTCTAACCCCCTCTCTGCTCCTAGAGCTGGGGAGAGAGCCCAGGACTCCTGGATCCCAACCCCTGCTCTGACCCACCAGCCCCTACTACCCTCCTAGAGCTGGGGAGAGAACCCAGGAGTCTGGAGACTACCCCCACTAGGGTTGCCAAGTGTCAGGTATTGAACTGGACAGCCCAGTATTTGCGCCTTCTATCCAGTAAATAAATTGAGAAAATACCAGATATACAAAATGTCCAGTATTTTCTACTTTTCCTGGCTCGGCACTTGATGGACATGCGGCAGCGGCGGGGGGAGTGTCAGGGGAGCGGGCCCACCAATTAAAGGGGCTGCGACTGAACGACTGAATTTTGGCGGCCTGGGAGGTTTTTTGGGGTTTTTTTGATCAACCAAAATTTCCCCAGTGTTTTTGTTTGGCGGGAGCGGGATGGGGGGGGGCAACAAAAAACTTCCTGTTTTTTTATTTTCCTGGCACTTTTGGGGGGGGGGCTGGGGTGAGGGGTCCTGTATTTTTGCTGAAACCATCTGGCAACCCTAACCCCCACCTGCTTGAGGACGTTCTCAATGAGGCTGATGAGCACGGGGCTGGTTTTGACGTAGAATTTGTCATCTCCTGCCATTTAGGGGAGGAAAGAGAAACCCATTAAGGTGGGTCAGTCCAACAGTGGAGCCTTGATTCCCACCCACCCCACTTTGTGGGGATATTCCCTACCCCCACCCCCGTGGGTGGTGTAGCACTGATCTTGGAGCAAACCCAGGAGTCCAGGCCCTGTTGCGTACCTAGCACAGCGTTGTCCAGGCTGATGTATGCCACGGCTTTGAGGTGCAGCATGGTGAGGTACCCCTGGAAGGGATAGGAGGTTTGAGAGGAGGTGAGTTACAATACGGGGTGGTCCAAATTCAACAGCCCCCAGTTCATCAGTAGGGCCCCACCGAATTCAGGGTCCATTTGGGTTCTTTTCACAGTGGTAGGATTTTAAACATGGAACATTTCGTGCTTTCCGCCTTTTTGGTCTGAAACATCATGGTAATTGTGGGGCCTAGACTCCTAGAGGAGATGTGGGAGGGGCTCAAGATTATTGTGCGGGGGTTGCGATGCTGCAACCCTCACTGCTGCATTTGTTGGTGCTGTTGTTGGTGCTGCCTTCAGAGCTGGGCAGCCAGAGAGAGGCAGCTGGTGGCCAGGAGCATGGTAGGGTGTTGCTGCCCTCACATTGACTCAGCTGCCATCAGAGCTAGAGCCTGGCTCAGCAGCTGCCTCTCTCGGGGCACCCACCTCACGGTAGCACAGACATAAGGGTAAATATCCTTGTGCCCGACACCATCCTGCAACTTCCTTTTGGGTCAGGACTCCCAATTTGAGGAAGGCTGGTCTCTCCCAGGAAATCTCTATAGTAGAGGGTAAAAGTGCAGGAAAGGCCACATTTCATGGTCTGTGGTGTGTTTTTCATAGCTGTGACTTTGGTTGGAACCCACTCATCAGGGATGGAAGTGGCTATTTACCCTCCTTACCACACAGTGGCACATGCAGCCTTATGACTCCTGCCAGATACAAGAGAACTCAGGAGCCCTGCCCCTACCCCACTCTAACCCACCAGCCCCCACTCCTCTCCCAGCATTGTGTTTTGGCTGGGGTGGGGGGAACAGGAGCAGTAAGCTCCATATGTGTGCTAGAACTCTCTCCCTCCCCTTCCCCACCGCACAGAGGGGACCCAGGCATCTGGTTACCTCTAACCATTCGGTGGAGCCAATGCTGCCAAAGTCTCCTGCATCCCAGCTAGCAAAGAGCAAAGTGCGGCGCAGCTGGAAGCCTGAGAGAGGAAATGAAATGAGCAGGAGGGCAGCCTCAAACCCAAGCATCCCAGGATCCTGGGAAGTTTTATCCTACCCCTTTAAGATGGCCATCTTTTTTGACAGGCTGATGAATATTCCCTTCTCCTTGGGGAAGCAAGGTCCCCACCTGATGGCCAATCCCGCCAAGCCGCAGCCTCTGCTCCCTAGTGCCTCATCTGGTCCCATCCCTGCCCTATTTGGTGCCAGCAACACACTCTTAGCCAGCCCTTCCTCCTGCTTCCCTAGTGTCAGCCCCACCCCATTAACCATCCCTGCCCCCTCAGCCATCCCTGCCCCTGGTCCTCTTACCATTGCGCACCATGGTGGAGAAGGTCCGGGCCAACTCTAGTAGCAGGGCTGTGCCCACGCCTGAGCCAGCTGCCCCTGGGCCCAGTGAGTCCCGCTGGGCTCCGACAATCACGTAGTGATCTGGGGGGGAATGTTATTGAATTTTTTAGATGAACATACAAAACGTTATTGCAACCTGTGTTTGCACCGCATCTTGCACCCCATGAGGTGTCTGTCGAAAGCTGATGATTCACTGGCTCTGTGTTGCTCATGGGCAGGTGTCATTTTTGTATTTGAAGTTCTGAGAAGTGGCTCTGGCCTCGCATTCCAAATGTTCACTCCTGGGAGTTATCAACAGGCATTGCCCAGCCATTGTGTAAGGCTACATCTAGACTGCAGAATTAAATTGGAAAAAGATACACAATTTGCTGTACAAAAATTGCAAATCTTTTTCCAATTTACTTTCGAAAGAGGCTTTTCCAAAAATTGGCGCATCCTCAAGGTACCAAATTTTGAAAAAAAGGGCTGTTTCGACACATCCCTTATGCCTTGTAGAATGAGGTTTACAGGGACGGCAAAAGAGCGCATCTGCTTTTTTGAAAAAAATTTCGGAAAAGCAGACACGTTCCTTGCACATGGCATTGCTTTTCCAGGATACCAGAGGTCTAGACAGAGCCTAAGGGTGGCTAGTCACGTGACTTGCAGCACTTTGCTGGCAATGGGCCTCCTGTGGTGCCGATCCACAGCTGAGGAACTTGGCTGTGAAGGTTCAGACCAGCCCGTGAGCGATGGCTGCTCAGGCCTGAGTCAGGCATGAACAGTGACTGGCTCATGTGACAAACTCCATTGTGGGAGGCTCTTTCACAGCAGGAGAGCAGTGGGATTCCTTCCGTGTGGGCAAGGGTAGAACGAGGGCCCTGAGGGCTCCTTCATCTTGTCTTCACTCCAGCTCATCCCCTCAAGGACATGAGTCCGAAAGGACTGACGACCCACCCTAGCAGAAGACGTATTCCAGAGACATGAGACAGCAGTTTATTCCATCTCTGCTACAGGCCTGCACCAGGAACTTTGTAATTGGCGTGTGCAATCTGTTTCTTCAATTGTTTTATTTCCAACTTTTTCTTTCTTTTATGAATAAATCTTTAGCTGTTAGATTCTAAAGGATTGGCGCAGCGTGCTCCTTTGGGTGGGATCTAAGGTATAAATTGACCTGGGACTGGGACTGTCTGTTGGGTTCAGGAGAACCTGTTGGGATTTGGTGAGATGGGTTTTCATAACCTCTCACCTGTGTAAGAGCTGTGCTGGTTGTGGCACAGGAGATGCTAGGTATCTAAGGGGATTGCTTGTGTGACTTCTTGCTGGCCAGTGTGGCAAACAGAAGTGCTTTTAGTGACTGGTTTGGTGCCTTATGGAGGAGGACCCCCAGTCTTAGACCATAAGTAGCCCTGGTTGTAAGCAATTCCCCCTAATATGAGCTCTCAGTGATGTCCCCAGAATCTGTTATATTACAGGGGGAGCCAAGATTTGGGGGAAAGAAAACTCTGCCCCCCACAGTCACAGTCCCACACCTGCCCCCTCCCGACACACCCCCAGTCCCTAGTTCCCCCACCTCTCCATGTCCCACAGTCCTCCCAGGCATCCACCCCGGCCCCAGTTCTCTTCCTATTCCCCCACATCAATTTCTCCCACTCAGCAAGCCCTCCTCTTCCTCTCTCCACAGCCTTCCCCCAGCCTCACCGGGTTCATATCTCCCCTCAAGGCACCCAAAGATGTTGCTGATCATGGTTGAAGTCTTGATGTTGTTCACCTGGAGATGCACCTGGATGCCTGAGTCCCCGGGGCCAAGGTGGTATGGGACCTTGGCCAGGCGGCCCTTCCAGTTGCGTGGAGCAGCCAGGCCTGTCAGCTTACTGCAGGGGGAAGGAGACGGGTATACCTGAGATCTTCCCCCACTAGGGATGTAAACAACTAGTTGAGTAGTTGATTACCAGATAAGCCTAGACGTGCTAGACAGTCGAGTGACTAAACTACTCGCTCTCCCCTCCCCCGCCTCTGTATCTTAAAAGCTGGTTCCCCCTAGCACCGTCTCTGTGGTGCGCGGTGGGGGGGTAGGATAGGCAGAGTTACAACGGTCTTGGAGCTGGCGCGAGACAGAACTGCTCAATCCCAGTTTGCATGGACCCTAGGAGCTACCCCGGCTGTGGCTCTGTAGTTCAAATGTAATAGGAGCCGGGCTGCCTGCACACCTGGTTCCTACTACATTTAAGCTGCAGAGCCACAGAAGGGGTGTATCCTGGACCTGGCACAAACTGGGACAGAGTGCCTTCCTGTATCAGCTAATCGTGTAGTTGATAAAAATTGTATCAACTACACGATTAGCCAATTATCCACCTCGTGACATCCCCCACCACAGTCCCAGAGCCAGGGAGAGAACCAAGGGGTCCTGGCTCCCAGCCCCTCTGCTATAACCCACCAGCCCCCGTTCCCCTCCCAGAATCAGGAAGAGAACCCAGATATCCTGCATGCCCCCTTACCTGAGGAGGCGGGCGGCCGTGCTGGCACTGATGGGGTGGGCTGGGATACTGGGCAGCCCAGAAGACAGCACAGGGGGGAACTGGGTGTGATTGAAGGAGGGGAAGCCAGGAGTGTAGGGGTCACCGGTCCCCATGTGGACCTGTGGGAGGCATACACAGCAGTTGTGGGAGGGAGGCAGTGCCCGCCCACCCTGCTTCTTGCCCTGCTGACATTTGTAGAGGTAAGCACCTGTTCCCCTCCAGGGTAGAGTCCCATTTCACCCCTCCCCCACTCCCTGATCACTGTGCGTGATGAAGTGGGGATTGAATTCACTCTTTTTCACTTTGTTATGTTGCATGTGTTTTCTACTGTGCTGTAGTAACCCTGTGTGCGTGCCTCAGTTTCCCTGGGCACTGACCAGTACCTAGATGTGATGGGCATTTCAGTGTGACAACCTCCCCCACGTACACAGTGGCTGATGCTTTCTGCAACCTGAGCCTGGGAAGCGGGTGTGACCAGGTGACACCTTTTGCCCAGGAAGCTGGACAAAGGCCAGAGGCAAGACTGGGGTGGGCTGCTGAGTGTGTGAGAGGTTCTCACTGGCCTGGGGGTGCACTTGCAAAGATGGATTGTGCTAGCTGCTTCTGGTTCCTGTGCTGATAAGTCTGCTCCTTCCTGTGTGCCTATCAACTAACAGATCTTCTGTTCTACCTGCTAGCTGTTGTGAGCTGGTCCCTCAGAGATTCCCCTCCACACCTGCACCGGCTCCCTGTAAGCTCATCAGCCAATTGCCCTGCGCTGGGTTAGTCTTTTGGCTTCTTGTCCACCAGTCACATCCTCAGGTCAGGGGGCAGCATACATACAGCTGCTCCAGCGCCACCATCTCAACCAGGTCCTTCCTGGTCTGGGCCCAGCCCAGTACTTGCATTCTGTGCATGTCTCTCACTCCTGGCTGGCGAAGAGAGGGGGCACAGGAGTAAATCATGGACTCCAAGTACTTTCCCCTCACTCCCCGATGGTCTGGGGAACAGGATGAAAAACAAGCTGCGTCCCAGTGTGCATGGCTGCTGGCCTCCTGCCCTGCCGAAACTCCGCCCTTGAGTAAGTGACTGAGTTGCAGTAGAAAGAAGGGGAACTAGCAAGCAACAGGTGCACTGAAGGCCAGTTAGGAGCGGTCCCAGGAAGCAGAGGGGCCTACGGCCTAACCAGAAAGAGTGTGGTCCTCGAGAAGGGGTGTCAGCCCAAGGAGAGGTTCTACCTAGGGACTGTGGGAAGTGGTCCCAGGAAGTGGAGGGGCCTATGGCCTTACCCCTGGGAGGGGTTGTGACCCTCAAGGAGGCTGGCACACTGAAGGGTTCTTCCTGGGAACTGGGGGGTGCTGCAAACATGGGCCTGTCAGTTTGCAACCCCTTGGGAACAGCAGGGAGATGGTCTAGAACAGGGGTCAGCAATCTATGGCTCTCGAGCCAAATATGGCTCTTTTGTCCCTCCCAAAATACACACAACTTTTAAAATTAAATTAAAATGAAAAATAAATTCTAAATTTGAAAAACGCGCCATTACTCAGGTCAGGATGCTCTTTTCTGTCTATTTCACCTTTACCCATAGGTGAAAATAAGGTGCTGCACCCTGGTTAGATCTGGCTGGGGCACTCTGCTCCTTTCAAGGGCTGGCTGAGGCGTGCTGTAGGGGACGTATGCACACTCCACGCTGTGATAGCGAGAGGGGCTGGCGGCGACAGATGCCACCATCTGGCGCAGTGGCCCAGCTCCAGCCCCCATCTGATGGCCACCATCTGTCCCCAGCCGCTGTGCTCCTGGGGCAGATCCTGCAGCCCAGCCATGGCAGCCCCACAACTGCTGCAACAGCCTGACCTCAGCAGCCCGGCTCAGGCTCCGGCAGTGGCGGTGGCAGTCTGGCCAACAAGGCCCCAATCAGGGCCCAACCCCCATCTGGCTGCAGTGTCCTATCCCCAGCCCCAATCCTGGGGCAGGCCCCACGGTCCAGCCCCCATCTGGCTGCAGAAAGGGCTGGTGGTGGCTGTCCTCCTGCTGCAGCAAAGGTAGGAGGGGAGGCCACGATCCAGCTGTGGTGATCCGGGCCCAGCCTCTCATCCAGCCACTGCTGCCCAGGTGCAGCAGCCCAGCCTTAGCCAAGTAAGGTAATCCGGCCCCAGGGCTCCCTCCACACTCTACTTCCCACCCCAGTGCCCTGCTCTGCCTCCTGCACCTCCCACACAACCCAGCTGCCTGCCCTGAGCCCCTCATATACCCCTACCCTAACTCCTGCACCCCCACATCACAAACTGCACCCCTAGCAGCAGCGTAAGTCCCATTAAATAAAGTCTGTGAGTGTTTCACTTATGCTATTATTAATCACGTCAATTATCAATAATATTAAGTTGTATATTTTCAGTCATGCAAATGGGCATTCTTATATGGCTCTTTGTTGACCACTTGGTCTGAATGTTGTGTAGTTTGTTTGACTCTTTGGTCTGAAAAGGCTGCTGACCTCTTGTCTAGAACCATCTCCTTAGGAAGGACGTTGATGAGCTGTACAAGGAGAGGGCTGCGAATTGGGAAATTTGCCAAAGCCCAGATAACCACCCGGCTGGAAGAGAATGATCCTGGAGCTGGTTCCTGTCCCAGCTAGGAACCACCAGACAGCCCCTGAGGGTGCTTCAGGGGCGAGGACAGGGAAGGGGCTGGAGGCAACCAGACCCACACAGTGCTGGCTAAGACCCACTTGCCAGCACCAGTTCATCCCATCTGGGTTCTCCTGCATTGGAGCTGGATGAATGGAAATTGAACTGCAGCTAAAAGAATTGGAGGACCAGGAGAGGCAGTGGCAGCATGAGCTGCCCATAGTGGAGCTGAGAGGCAGAGGCCCCTGCTGCAGTGAGTGGGGAAGGGCCAGGGGGCCCAGGACTGCATGGAACTAGGATGTGGACGCGCTGCCCCAGTGTAAGGGAGGGGGGGCATAGATCCTTCCTTGCTGCCTTTGAGAGAGCCTGCGACCTGCACCAGGCCAACCCAGCAGACAGGCTCCCGCATCTCACCCCTTTACGGGATTCCAGGCCCAGGGATGCTCATCCAGAAGGACGGGCTGGAGGCAGGGCACTCCGAGCTGTTCAGACAGGCCCGGCTGCACAGGGGTGGGCTGACTCTTGAGACGAACAAGAAAAGGTTCTGGAGTTCACAGAAGGCTCCAGGGGAGACCTACCTGGCCCTCCACGTGGGGCCATACGCCTGCTAATGGGCAGGTGGGGCAGGGTCCAGACCACGAAGGACCTGGCTGAGCTGATGGTGCTGGAGCAGCTGTATGAACGCTGCTCCCCAACCTGAGACTGAGGCTGGGGGACAAGTAGCTGGAAGACCTGCCCAGCGCAGGATGGCTGGCTGAGGAGTTTACAGACAGCCAGTCCAGGTGTGGAGGGGAGTCCCAGAGGAACCGGCTCACAACACCATGTCCTCAGTAAACTATCAGGGAGGATTTTACATTTGCTTCCAGGGTGGAGAGAGAGGGAGAGATGCTAAATAGCCCCAGGAACCGAAGCCCTGCAGCAGAGCAGCTGACCTCCTGGCGCCAGGCATGAATGGAGATCTAACAGCTAGCCAGTTGGGAAGCCCAGTCCAGTTGTGGAAACCTGCCTCCTTCAGTCCCAATACTGAGCTGGAGGCTGGCGGGAGTCGAAGGCCCATCATAGCCATTGAGCTCCCATCTCAGTAGCATGACATGGCATGTTTGCCGCGAGCTGCAGGATGGGCATTAATTCCATGTCCTGCCCCTTCAATCCTTTATATGTTCAGGCCTGAATAAACTGCTTCATTAACTTGCCTGGGATCAATATCCCAGAGCAACCTGCCTCCCCACCCATCAGCACCCCACTTTCCTGGGACCCTGACCCCTTGCCTCGATGTCCCATGCAGACCCTTGCTTTATGTCCGCAGGACTCACGTGTCCATAAACTGCCCGGTTCTGTGACAGACCCAGTTTGCGAGGATCCTGGGGGATGTCCCAGGGGTCAGGGTAAATCAGCACCCCCCGGGCTTGGACTGACTCTGCGTTTGCCACCTGAAGGAAAGGAGAGAAAACAGGAGTCCTGGCTCCCAGCCCCCTGTTCCAACCCACCAGCCCCCTCTCCCGCCCCCGCCCCCCCGCCTCAGAGAACCAGAGAGAAGACCCAGGTGTCCAGGCTCACCTTCTCAGCGTAGCTTATCTGTCCCACTCTGACAATAACCAGGTGGCCCTGGGGGTTCACTCCCAGCTGTCCCAAGGCATCAAAATCCTCCTGGCGCCCATAGTTGGCATAGACCAGCCCCCCCTGGGGAAAAAGTTGGGGTTGAGCATGGGGGGCATCCCTAAAAACCAATCCCCTCAAGAGAAGGAAAGAGATGGGGGAACTTCCAGAGTGAGGATGGGGAGCAGGATGGGAGGAAGTGGATGGAGATGTTACTGTGGTGTTACTGGGGGTGTTGTAGGGCCAGTATCGGGGGAGATAGGGTGTTGCTGGGGGGCATTGCTATGGCATTGACAGGGGTGCTGTAATAGAGGTAACAGGGGGCTGTGTAGGGGGAGTACAGGAGGTGACAGGGCCTTGCCAGGATCATTACCATGGCTTTGCCAGGGGCCCTATAGGGGCAGTAGCAGGGGTGAGAGGGCATTGCTGGGATTGTTACCTTTGCTTTACCAGGGGTCACTATAGGGGCAGTACCAGGGGTGACAGGGTGTTGCCAGGGTCGTTACCATGGCATTCCTGGGGTGCTGTAGGAGCAGTAACGGGGGTGACAGGGCATTACCGGGGTCATTACCGTGACATTTCTGAGGCACTGAATGAGCAGTACTGGAGGTGACAGGGCATTGCTGGGGTCATTAGCGTGGCATTGCAGGGGCACTGTAGGAGCAGTAATGGGAGTGACAGGATGTTGCCAGGGTAATTACCGTGGCATTGCCAGGCGCGCTGTAGGGGCAGTACATCTCGGGGTCCTCCAGTGGCAACTTCTCCAGGATCCCCCCCTGTGTATCCAGTAGGTGCAGGAAATTGGGGTTCTGCCTAGGGATGGGGAGAGGGGATCTTAGCCCAGCCTACTGGGTCCAGGGGTCCCCACCTTGTATCCCATGCCCCCATCTCCCATCCCCCATCCCCCTTGGGCTGGCCCCACCCCCACCCAATGCTCCCCCTCCTTCTGACCCCACCTCCCACCCTTGACTCCAAATCCCCCTCCCCATGTGAATCAGCACCCTCCGCC
>JANRFK010004824.1:6667525-6679808 GCA_030068395.1 Apalone spinifera
GTGTTGGAGCATAAGCTTTCGTGGGCAAAGACCCACTTTGTCAGATGCATACATATGTATGAACAAGTCGTTTTTGGGAAGACCAACCGGGGGAATGGTCTTGTTGGAAATAAGGTGTTCATTTTTGACATGGTGGGTAATGAACCATTGGGACAACATACCAAGGTTTTGGAGTGTACTCTCCAGGCTGTATTCCTGAAAACCCTGCTCTGGGTCTGTCTTCAAAGGGTCAGAGTAGATATTCACAATGGTCCCTTAGGATCTCCGCCCACCACTCAAGTGTCTGCTTTGTGCTGCATTGGGGCTAGGTGCCCAAGCGAGTTTGTAGATGCTCAGGGCAGCAGGAAACTTTCTGAGCTATACAACACTGGCATGGCTGACTTTCAGAAAAACGAGTTGCGGGTGTAAAGCATAAAACAAATGTGGTGCTGCATAAAATACCTTGGCATAAGAGTAGGTGCAGAATTCATTGGCTGTATTATAACAATGACAGGGATTTGGGGGAGCCCTGCATTACAGCTGTGCTGCATAGCCTCCCCCCTCCTGCCAACTGAGCTCAAGGGGCCCTCCCAATTGTGCCAGGTGGTGCACAGGCCCCTGCTGGGTGAGCTCAGGGGCTACCCTTTGTGCTGGGGGCTCCTCGCATGCAAGGAATGTTGTATAGCTTGGCCTAAGGTTGTGAAGGTAAACTGAAGCACAGTGAAGGGAAAGCAATCACACAGCAGATGGTGGCGGAGCTGGGGAGAGAACCCTGGCATGCTAGTGCAGTGATGTTGCTTCCTCTGGGCCAAGTGCTATACAAACCTGTGCTGGAAGAGCTTACAGGCTGCTCCCCATTGGTCATCCTGAGGTCCAGATGAAGTCCTGGCTAGCATGAGATCCTGTGCACGCTCCGCCTCTGCTTTGCTGCCATCTGTCACATGACTCACTCCTAGGAATGCTTGGTCAAAGGGGTGTAACCACTAGACCCCAGTGGGGCACCTGAAAACTGCCAGTTTGATAGAGTAACTGTGGTTTACTAGGTCTGTTCCCTCAATACAGCTTGGGAGACATGGCCACCAGGGCTCTGCTGCAGGGCTGGGCTTAGACCTGGGATCTTGGTCTCCCAGTTTTAGATGCTGCATTTCAGTGTTGTCATTTCGCTGTCCTGAGAAGCAGAAATGCGATTTTAAAATCTGCATTGGGGCTGGGTTCGGAGTTATCCAAGAGATGGTGAAAAGGTGACTTGATCCTGGTCTCTCTTGTGGGGAGAGAGCTCTCCGAGGGTGACTCAGTGCTGGGGAGCTGCAGCAAAATGAATTCACACTAGAAACAAGTCACAGCTTTGGACCAGGGAGGGAAATTAACTAGGGATATAATTGAGGAGTTGAGTACTCGACTACCTGATAAGGCTGAGCTTATTAGGTAGTCGAGTCAAGTACTCAACTACTCATTTCCCCCACTCCTTGTTGCTTCTGTCAGAGGCAGCAGAAGGGGGGGGGAGTGTAGGGCAGGCTGCTGTGAAGCAGCCTCTGCCTGCAGTGGGATGAGACTGGTCCAGCAGCAGTCCCTGTCCACGGGGGTCCCAGTGGAGAGCTGGGTCCCTGTCCCCTCACAGACAGGGGCTGGTGCTGCAAAGCAGCCCCTGTTCGCAGTGGCCCAGGCTGGTGCTCCAGCAGCAGCCCCTGTCCACAGTCAGTCCCAGCTGCCACAAACGGGCTGCTACTGGGCTGACAAATTGTATTGACTACACAATTAGCCAAATAACTGCTCTTTAACATTCTTAAAATTAACCTATTGCGGCAGCTGACCCATTGCAGCAACTGATGAGTGGGTTCTCCCACTCCTGGAGTTTGAATCGGGTTTGGGGAGTGTCTTTCTAAATGATATGCTCAGTATCAAGCAGAAATTTGGGCTTGATACAGGAAACCTGGGGCAGTCAGTTCTCCGATCCGTGCTATGTGAACAGTCAGACGAGACACCAGTTTGGGGTGTACAAGAATTTGTCCAGCCATGATGCTGTCTGGAGTTGGCGCAAGATGTGTTTGTTATAACTGTATCTGTGTGTTACCTTTGACAATGGAAAGGTACGTGGGCTGGTTCATTGTGGATACGAATGGGTGAAATGGGCTGTGAACAGGTCTCAGCTAAGGTTGTCTAGAAACTTATGCTTGTTTCATTGGGGGGGGGTACATTTGAATAGGTTATTGTTAATCTTTGTTCAAAGGATCCCGTTCTTGGTCTAAGGCATCTCCTTGCGCAAGGTGCTGTACAAACACAGAGTTGCAGATGGTCTTTGCTATGAGATCATAGAGAAGCAGAGATGGGAAGAAGTGTCATGCACAGAATGAACAAACTGATGGCACCAAATGTCATGGTAGTGCTGCAATGACTTTAGAGGGGTGTGTTGAGTTTGAGATGGGGTAGGGGAGCTGGATGAGACAGGTGAGGAGGGAAGCACAGATGAGCTCGTTAAGGCTGTCTTTGGAGCATGACTATGCTTGTGTGAACTGAGTATTTGATTTGGGACAGGGATACAGGTCAGAATTAAGGATGTTTGTTATTTTTTTTAAATGTGCTAAGTGGTTTGTGCACAATTATTAGTGCACTTTGAAAGTTAGAAGTTTTCTGTAAATGTCATTTTCACAGGACACGCATAACCCATATTAAAAAAATGTTTCTGTTGCTCTTTGAAATTTCCAGACGGGTAAAGTGAAAATAACGTGGCTTGAGAACTTATCCTTATGTCAAACTAATACATTCTCAAGCAGTGTTTTTCTTTCTTTGCCTGTCTAGGAATTGCATTTATCCATGGAAATATTTCTGTGGGATGGGTGTTGCATGTGTAATTGATGTCTGCTTTGATGTGCAATGTTGACAGTGTGTTTTAACTAGGAATGTTAATGTGTGTTTAATAAAGTAATCATGTAACTGCTGAAAATTTCAGTAGTTATATAGTTACTCACAGGGTCGCAGCCCAACACCTTGCCCTCTGCCCATGTGCTGTTGCTACTGATACAGAGGCAGCAGTGCGCTGCTGGGGGAGGCACTTAAGCCAGCTCCCTACACATACCAGGAGCCTGCATGAAATCATGAATGTTAACTGATGAGCCCAGGCTCATTAATTAACTGTGTAAATGGTTACATTTTCACATCTCTAGTTTTAATGGATATAAAGCTTTTAACCTTTTGAACCTTCCTCTATTGTAACTAAATAATTGCTAACTGACTCCTCCCAGTTTCCTACAAAGATGAACCTTTAAATTGGTAAAAACACAAAAAGCCTCTAAACTCCAAATTTTGCATAGTCATGTGCAAATTTAAATTGATAATGCTTAAAAAACTATCCATCAAGATTATTAAGAAATCAAAGCCTATTTATGAACTACTTACCCAGCATTACTTAGGTCCTTAACTCAATTAATTTTTGTTATGCTTCATTTAAATCATTACTCTGGGGTGGGACTGGAGATGAGGGGTTCGGTATGCAGGCTGCCCTGGAGGACTACCTCAGCCCCCTCTCACAGCAGCTTGGGCTAGATGAGAAGCACATCTCCATGGCCACTGCAGCTCCAGAAGGTGTAGATAGAGGCAGGGTGCATGTTCCCTGGCTGATGCAGGTCCATATTTGTCTGTCCCCCGTGCTCCCTAGACTGATTGAAGAATGGAACAAACTCTTCATTTTTTCCTCTCACTCTGATGAAGGGGAATAGCCAGCAATGTTCCCATACAAATGGTGTGGGGAGGAGCTGGGCAAGTCCTGGCCGGGGGTTGGAGGCTAGTCAGCCCTTTTCACTTGCCTGGTGATTCTCTTTTCTGTAAGGTTTTATGCATTCCCATATGCATTGGGAGGGGGCAGCTTCACTCCCTCCTCCTACTGAATACCAAATTTGATGGTCCTAGCTCTTACGGTGTATGAGGAATTCTTGAACAAATGGACAGCTGGACATACTCGCTTGCTCACAGACAGACTCAAATATATAATAAATTGGGTATATTTGAATGCATATCTACTTTCCTGGAACCTACTCCCATCTATGCTTCTTATCAGTACCATTTGGTGTTTGTACAGGCTTAAGAGAATTCAATTTTTACTTTGATATTATCCATCAAAATTATAGAATAATGTGAACTTTAGGGCATTTTAAAATACTTCTATTTATTTTTAAATTCACAGGTGAGGGGGGTGATAGATGTTTATAGTCATTAAATGACAATTGTTGAGATTCAAAAAGTTAAAGGTTTATAACCATTAGAACACATTGCAGACATCATATATCAAAACAGACAAATTCTAGCACATTTTCAAGCTGTATTTTTTGTACTTTGCCAATCTGTAAATTTCTGTTAGTGGAAATATTTTTTCTTGGATTTGTGTATATATGATGAAATTGTTTACCAACATTTACTGATAAAAATCTAATCCTTCCATGCCTCAATAGGTGGAACAATAGGTGGAACAGGCTTGTTTTTATGGTCTGGTGAATAGATTTGTGCTTTAATTTTAAAGGGCTACCATTAGTTTAGAGTTTGATGCAGCCTTTAGATTTGGCTAGACGTGGTTGCTACCTGGTTTGTATATCACTGGCACAGTGCTAGCTCCAGAGGGATTGCCACTTCGGATTTTTTTTTTCAAAAGCTCTGCTTTAGGTTAGTTGGAAATGAATTCCAGGCAGTTGTCCAGCCTGTGTCATCCAGGAGGTCAGATTAGATCACTGATACTCCAGCTCAGGCTTGTGAGCCGCAGGTGGCGTGATGTTAAAGCACTGTGATTTAACAGTTAACCAGTCAAGCTGCTTTTTCTATGTTAACCAATGGTAGTTGATAAAATAATAATACTTGGTCTTTTGTTTTGCTTTGAGAATAGTAATATAGCTCCCCATCATACTGTTTATGTATGAATCTAGTAGAAGATTTACCTGGGATTGCGTGGGTTCTTAACTCAAATAAGTTTTGTTTTTCTTTATTTAAATCATTGTTCTGAGGTGTGGTTGAGAATGAGGAGTTCAGTATGCAGGCTGCCTGGGGAGAGGACAACCTCAGCCCTTTCTCACAGCAGCAGCTTGGGGCCAGATGAATAATGCCTGTCCCTGACTACTACAGTTACTGTGGGAACAGTTGGGGAGGGGTGCATCTTTCCTGACTGGGGGACAGACAGACACAGAAACAGAACTATGTAGCACTTCAAAGACTAACAAGATGGTTTATTAGGTGATGAGCTTTCGTGGGCCAGACCTACCAGACTAACACGGCTACATTTCTATCACTACAGAAACAGACAAACTTTCTGAAATATATAGCAGATAGCTGTCCCTTTCTCCACCTATGCTCCCTGATGGTCCAGTGGGGTTATAGCTGTCCCAGTCCCCCTCTCTGGCCCCTTGCTGCCCTTCTCTGGTCATTCTGCAGTATAACTGATCCTCCTGCCAGACCTCCCCTTTCCACTTTATGAGAAATGATCGAATGCCAGCCATATCCCATTGTCCTGGCACAACCAAACCCTGACATTGCATTAAGTTATAAGAGGAAGTTGCATGCCAAGTTTGTTGGTCCTAGCGCTTACCATTTAGGAGGTTTTCTTGAACAGTGGACTAACAGATGGAGGGACGGTCAGATTTTTATTCTATTCTAAAATAGAAAAAGAAGAAGATAATACTACAATAACTGAAATGATGAATTTGCACTGCTATGGCTCATTTGGATCATGTTGATGGCTAACTTGGTTTTTGACATCCTGAGGTCTCAGGACAGTAGAACCTCACCAATTACAACTGCCTTGGGAACAGAGGTTGTCTGTAACTAAACAAAATGTTCTGGTGGTTCTGTCAAAAGTTCACAAACTGAACATTGACTCAAGTCAGCTTTGAAACTTTACTGTGCTGAAGAAAAATGCTGTTTTTTACCCTGTTAGTTTAAATGGAAGAAGCACAGAAACAGTTTCCTTTCTTTGTCAATTTTGTTTAATATCCCTGTGTTTTTAAATAGTTTTACCTAGTATTGGACTTTATTTGCCTTTTTTTGGTTTCTGTGCACTTTCCATTCCGAATGAGGTGTGTGGTTGACTGATCACTTTGTAGCTCTGGGGTTATTAGCTCTGAACTAGATGATTCCAAAGCTGGAAGGAACCGTTGTGACCTATGAATTAGGAATGTAAGCGTCTAGTGATGTGACTAGTCACTTCCCCCTCACCCCTTGCCTCTATCAGAGAGAGGCAGCAAGCGGGGAGACCAGGAGACGTTGCTGACGGGAGCCAGCTTAAAAGCCGGTTCCTCCCCAACACCATTTCCACAGGGGGCAAGGGACATAAAGGTACAGCAGGAAACAGTGCGAGCAGGGACTGAAGCTGTCTTCACTCGCACCAGTTCTGCTGCAATTCTGCTTTTGAAATGAACAAGAGCCCCGCTGGGGGATAACGGGACAGTGTTGACTAGCATATGGTGGGCAAGGATCCTGGCACATGACCGTTGAGTTTTTTGGTAAGTGTCATGTCCAAAGAATATGTAAAGATCATAATGAGGGTGCTCTAGGGTTCATAAGGAGCTGTGTAAGGGGCAACATGGTAGAAAGACTGAAGTGAACGATGGGGACTGGCAGTGTTGGCTTGATGGGAGGCACCATGCTGAGCATTGGCGAGATGATCAGTTGAGTGGAGGTCAGCGGTGAAGAGCCTGGAAAGCAAAGACATGTAGCTTAAGTTTCATGGAGAAAGGGGAGCCAGTGGAGGGCTACAGGGGCCATGGTCAATGTGGCAGGCTAGGAAAATGAGCTGGGCAGTGGTAGTGTGAAAGGAGTCAGGTGAGCCACGCTTATCAAGGCCTGGGGAGGTTGCTGTAAGCTAGAGGTCTTAAGTGTGGGGATGAAGAAGAAAGGCCGGGTGTTGGGGGTGCATTCTTGTCAGGGTGCTGGGTGCAGCCACAACAAAAGCATTCCTCTACAAGAACTCATGGTCAGAGTAGTTTAGACAGGAACCACCCTCTTGTCCTTCTGGAGACATGCCCCCAGGATGGCGCTGAGGGGAATGATCTATAAACATATGCTGGGTAGAGGGGAATACTCTTTCACTTAGGATCTTTTAAACCAAGACTTGAGTTTCTTTTGAAACACGCTCTAACTTAGCCTGAAGTTCTGGATTCGTGGTTAGCTGAAATTCTCTCACTTGGGGCATTCATGAATTGAGACAATGTGAGTGAGGTCATATCTTTGAGTGGGTTGTCTTTTATTGCCCCAGTGTTTATTGGGGGGAGCCAAAAATGTTTGAGCTTCATGGAGTTCTTCAGAAAGGAAACTAGTGTGTTTGAGCTACATCTAAGTTACTATAGATGATTGAGCAAAAGTGGTTAACCCATGTTGTGGGTGACCACATAAAATGGAGTGGGGAATTAAGGGTTAGCCAGTGGTGGTGAGAAATTTAAATGAGCCATAAAACCAGTGTCATGGTTTTTTTGTGGCTAGTGGAGTTAGTAATTTTAAGTGCTTCCCTTCCAAAGGTGGTGCCTGCGGATTTACTTTGGTGTCCTGAGTGGTCAGATACAGAGTGACAGCTTTGAGAAAAGTGTTTGCCTGCTGGCACTATGCTGGCTTGGACCCTTTTTTGTTTCGGTGTGAGTTTGTTGGATTCTGTTTGGTTTCACCCAGGGCCATTGTTACTGGGGTATTTGACACGCTAGAGAAGGTGCACTGCGTGTTGCGCTTTGCATGGTCAGGGCCTGTGACTCTTGACGTGTGGTGTAGGGATTACATTGTTAATGGTCTCTTCTGGCCAAATAGACTCCATTAAGGTGTCTGATCATCTGCATCACACAGGCTGGAGAGTTTCACCACTTACCTCCATACTCCGCCCAATCTTGTGTTTGCCATAGGCATTCTGGTCTGCATCCAAAGCCATCAAAACACAGGGAGTCCACCCACAGTCACCCACCCTCACTGCTGAAAATCAGCATCTTATTACTAATTTTGAGTGTGTCCAGCTTGAATTCCTGGTGGGTCACTGGTGCTGGTTCTTGTTCTGTCTTTCTCCATTGCCATAAAGAGCTCTTCAGGCCCCATGTTGAAGGTAAGACTCCATTGTCAACTCACCTTGTGAATTTTTTAATAAGCTGAACAGATCAGCTAGTTGGGTCTCACTGTGAGACATTTCTTTCCAGCCTTTGAAATATCTTAGTTGCTTTTCTCTGCCCCCTCGCCAGTTCTTATGCAACTTTAAAAAAAATGGACTGAAGAATGGGACACAGTATTCCGTGATTGGTCTCCCTGAAGCTGTATGTGAAGGAAAATTGGAAAATTCTCCTTGGAATTCAGACTGGATTAACAGAGTCTACCTGGTTGAGCTGCCAGGGATCTCTTAGCAAAACCACACCAGCTTGATTTAAAACTGGCCAGCGATAGAGAGTCCATTGTAATGCTTGGGCTTTACATCGCAGTGGGTTTAACACAGCTGTTAAATGTGAAAGATTCCCCCAAAGCAATGCGGTGTTAGTTGGGAAATGAATTATTTTTTTTGGGGGGGGGGGAGGGTTCAGACTTGAGACATTGGCTGGGGTAATGGGAATCTTTCTGAAAGCACTGATCACCTTTCCCATGAAAATAAAACAAGTTAGACGTCCAAAATTGTCACTTACTTCTCAGAAACTTGGCTCTCTATCTTGTGGCTTCTACCAAGATGGAGAGGGCTGTGTAGTGGGTTAAAGCAGGAGGCTGGGACACCTGGGATCTCTCCCCCACTTTGGGAGGGAAGTGAGGGCTAATGGGTTAGAGCTGGGAGCCAGACTCCTGGCTTCTCCTGGGAGGGGAGCAGAGTCTGTTGGTTGGAATTGGGGAGGGATGACTGTGAGTGTTTATCTTCACATCTTGTAAAAGCAGCAAGTTCATCCTCTAATGTGAACAAATATTTGGGCCCAGAAAGCAATGTCTGTGGTATAGTAAAGGATCAGAGCTCCCATCGTGCCATGTCCCTATCCTAAGAGAGAAACATCTGTTTGTTAAACTTGAGTAATCATTAGAGTGGGTTGTGGAACTGGATGTGAGAGACCTGAACACCGATAGTTTCTGTGTGCGTGAGAGAATATCTCCCAGGAGAGACTCAGTGCGCTGCTGGCTTGGGTTGGTGAATCTGAAATCTCACTGGGGAAATTATGCTGATACATCTTAGATGGTCTGATTCGTCTCAGCTGTCACTGTAGCTCAGCATGGTGCTGAGAGAGCTCAGTGCGGAGATTTGCTTTATTAGCATCTTAGCCAGATATGAATCGGAAACTGTCATCTTGTTCAGATCCTATTCTCATAGGTGCCTCCGATCTGTAATTATTTCTGTGTGTTCCAATTGTGGCTGAAAACCCCAGCTGACCAAATCCCAGATGCAGTGGGACAGACAGACCTGCCCCGGCTGAGATCAGGGCCCCATCATGCCGGGCACTGCTCAGACACATGGAAAGAGACAATCCCTGTGCCAAGTGAGGTCAGGGCACCATTGTGCCAGGTGCTGCCCAGACACACAGCCAGACAAAGTCCCAGTTCCAGGTTAAAGGAGGCAGAGGCATAGCTGTGCTACTTAGAGATGTAAGAGGTAAACCAGTTAACTAATTACCCAGTAAGCAGGCTGCTTATTGGCTTGCTTATTGGGTAACTGGTTAAATGGCCTGGCTGACTGGACCCTGTCTGCAGCCATGTTGGGGCCAGGGGTAGGGCTAGGGCCAGAGTAGCCCCTGTCACGTTGTGGGCAGGGGAGGGGCTGCTGCAGGATTAACCAGTTAAATGTAGCATTTGATGATATCGCCACAGGCTCTACAGTAAAGTAAGTTGTCATGGGATAAGAGGGGAGGGCCTCTCATGGACTGATAACTGGTTAAAAGATAGGAAACAAAGGGTAGGAATTAAATGGTCAGTTTTCAGAATGGAGAGAAGTAACTAGTGGGGTCCCGCAAGGACCAATAGTGGGACCAATTCTATTCAATATATTAATAAATGATCTGGAGAAAGGGGTAAACAGTGAGGTGGCAAAATTTGTAAACTGCTCAACATAGTGAAGTCCAAAGCCGACTATGAAGAGCTTCAAAAGGAGCTCAAAAAGCTAGGTGATTGGAAGTAATGCATATTAGAAAACATATTCCCAACTATACATACAAAATGATGGGAACTAAATTAGGTATTGTCACTCGAGAGATCCTGGAGTAGTTGTGGATAGTTCTCGGAAAACATCCACTCGATGTGCAACAGCAGTGTAAAAAGCAAATAGAATGTTAGGGGCAATTAAAGGGATAGAGATAACACAGAGATTATCTTATTGCCTCTCTATAAATCTATGGTACACCCACATCTTGAATACTGCATGCAGGTGTGGATGCCTCATCTCAAAAAGATATGCTGGCATTGGAGAAAGTTCGGAAAATGGCAATAAGAATGATTGGGGTTTGGAACGGCTGCCATATGAGTAGAGATTAAAAAGATAGACTTTTCATATTAAAAAGAGAAGACTAAGGGGGCATAAGATAGAGATCTATAAACTCATGACTGGTATGAAGAAAGTGAATAAGGAAAAGTTATTTACTTGTTCTCATAATGCAAGAACTGGGGGAGAGGGGGTCACCAAATGAAATTAATAGGCAGCAGGTTTAAAACAAAAGGAAGTATTTCTTCATGCAACACACAGTCAACCTCTGGAACTCCCTGCCAGAGAATGTTGTGACATAGGGATATTAAAATTAATTTATATTGGTAAATGTGTACTTGCTGAAATTTTTAGCAGGTACACGTTTACACTTGGCGGGGAGTTGTCTTCCCCCTTCTCCCCCCTCCCGATGCTGCCTCTGTATCGGCGGCACCAGTGTGTGGGGCGTGGTGTCAAGCAGTTCCATGGGAGCCAGTATATGCGGGGCCAGCTTAAAAATCAGCTCCCCATGCAAAGCAGCTCCCGCCTGCCCCCCTGCAAGAGGGCAATCGGTTCCCTGTGAGCACCAACTTCTGTCTGCGTCCCCTTCCCCTGCTGCTGCCTCTGATACAGAGGCAGCAGCAGGTTGGGGGAGGCGAGCTGTGTGTAACTGTGAAGATTAACCCATGAGTCCAGGCTCATCAATTAACCATTTACTGGTTCACACTGTGACATCCCTATTGTGAAGACCAGGACTTCAACAGGGTTCAAGAAGAGCTAGATAAATTCATGGAGCATAGATCCATCAATGGCTATTAGCTACACTGGGCAGGGATGGTGTTGTAGCCTCTGTTTGTCAGAGGCTGGGAATGGGCGATATGGGATGGATCACCTGATGATTTCCTGTTCTGTTCATACTCCCTGGGGCACCTGGCATTGGCCACTGTTGGAGGACAGGATGCCGGGCTACAGTGACTTTTGGTCTGGCCCAGTCTGACCATTCTTATGTTTTAGGTGGGTCTGTGTGGTACCTAAAATAATGCAGATCCGCTGGTCTCTGTTGGAGTGGGGCCCCTTAGGTACCACATAGGTCTGGCTGTGATAGAATCCCCTGGCTCATAAAACCCACACAGGCCTGCAGGTCTTGGGGTGATCAGATTGTACGTGAGGCAGCAGTTTCCTGTTGGTTTCTAGCTCTGAAGGATGGAGTAAGGTGTAGTGGTTAGAATGGCAGCTGGGTGCCAGAATTCCTGGGTTCTCTTCCTGGCTCTGCCCAAGTGACCCGCTGTTTGGGGTTTGTTCATTAGCTCTGGTGTGACTTTCTGCAGCAGTCCTGCCAGAGGATTGTCTGCTCTGCCCTTTGTGGTTTGCCAGTCTTGACATGTGGCTCCCTTAACAGTTGGCCTGGGTGTTGTGCAACCCACTTTCTGGGGCTGAACTGACTGTGCTGCAGTTCTTTAGGCTCAGGCACAGCAGGGTCTCTGGTGGCGGGAGCAGGCTTATGTGGAACCTGTCACAACCAGGCTTCAGAGAGCACTGTGGGCCGACCTAGTCCATGGAACTCCCTGCCACACACTGATTCATGTACTGAGTCAGGATTCCTGGATTCTAGTCTCAGGTTTGGGGTCTAGTTGGTAAGAGCAGTGGGATTGGGAGCCAGGACTCCTGGGTTCTCTCCCCAGCCTTTGGTGATGATGAGGCAAGTCCCTTGCCTTCGTGCAAAGGACAGTGATATAGGTGCCTTATGTTTTTGTGCCCTCCAGTGGGTGTGATGGAAAATATTATTGTGCTGTGTGTCATATGCCAGTACTACTGACTGGAGAATTGTCTCCATCCTATGTGCTGGGGGTTCCAGGGTACAGGGGTCTGAACACAGTGCCTTTGTGTCCCCCCCCCCCAAAAAAAAACCACATCCCTGTGGAGTAACGCTCCCCCTCTCTT
>JANRFK010004824.1:6685607-6704494 GCA_030068395.1 Apalone spinifera
GACAAAAGGCATTATTCCTCATAGAATGAGGTTTACAGCTGTCGACAAAACTGCCGAGTTCTGTCGATGTTATGTTGACAGAACTCAGCAGCAGTGTAGATGCAGGTATAGTTTTGTTGACAAAAATCCACTTTTGTCGACAAAACCCTGTAGTCTAGACACACCCTAAATGTGAAGCAAGCAGATCAAAGTGATGGGAGGGGGGAAGATCCCGGACCCCCTGGATAGATGCTGATAGTAAGGCAAGATAAGAGCAATAATATAAAGTTACATAGTGTTTTCAGTAAAACAAGTATTTAAACAAAGCAGACATCAATTATCAGTTAAGTGGTGATATGTCTGTCAGCTTCAAGAAGGTGTCTCTGCAGGATTTGGTCCATCTGGGGATTAAAACAGAGACATTAGGAGTACTTAACAATGGCACAGTTGTGCCTAGCAGCATTGAATGTGTCATGTCCTGTCTCCCACCCTGAGCTAGATGTGTGTGTGGGGGGGTAACCATCATGTACTGTGTTTGTGTGCCAGTCCAGACTCCAAATTTACAGTAGGGGTTCTTAACAGAATATCATAGCCTACCTCAGAAATTTTCATCCTACACCACCCACTGGTACAGAGGCGTGAGATGTCGTCATCGTCTCCATGCACAAGGTTTCAGCCCTGGTCCTCCTTGATGTCGGGGTCACAGTACCAGTCACCAGCACAAAGAGTGCTCACAGGTCCTCACCATGTTTCCCCTGGCATCGGTCCTGCTCTTCCTCTTCTTGGTACTGAGCCCTGGTGCAAGATTTATTGGCCCCACTTTGGTCTTCACATTCAGCATCATTGTTCTCTGAAGAGGAGTCCATCCACCCCAGAAGACGATCTTGCCATACAATGGTAGCATGCAGTGGTAGCCACGATAGCCTCCTCCACCACAGTGGCTGTTCTGGACCCCTGGCATATCATCAGGCCCAGGAGGACCTGCCATGGCCTCCAGGTCAGTGGCATTTGGGCCACACCATCCCAAGTTGCCAAAGGCTCTTTCCTTGATGCCTCGCCTACTGGAGGCTTCCATCTTCCAAGTCACCGAGCATGAGTTACTGACGGCCACAAAGACCTGCATCCAACCCTGCTACCACAGAACAAGGTTTGCTGGGTAGTAGTCACCAGCATGATTCCCAACAACTCCATAAGTGGGAAGTGCAGTCACCTGGCCATGGGGCGATAGAGGAGGTTCCTCAGGAGCTCAGGGGAAAAGGGAACCATTCCCACTATTTCCTTGCTCCAAAGGTGAAAGGGAGTCGCAGATCCATCTTGGATCTCTGCAGCTTCAATGAGTTCCTGTTGAAACTGAAGTTCCGCCTGCCTTTGCTAGTCTTGATTACCCCTCCCTGGAGCCCGACTTGAAAGACACCTATTCTCGTATGACCATTTATCGACCGCACCATTTCCTCTGGCTTGCAATAAGTTCATAGGCTTCTCTTCAGCCTTTCCACAGCCCCCCATGTGTTCACAAAGTGCATAGTGGTGGCATTTCTTTGCCAAAGTAGAGTCGAGGTGTACCCATACCTCGATGATTGGCTGCTGAGAGGCCACTCAGGTGGAGGTGCACCTCTGCCTCGTCAAGGACACTATCCAGAGGTTGGGCATCCTCATCCTAGGGAAGTCTATTCTCATTCCTGCCCAAAGAATAGAGTTCACTGGGACGATCCTCGACGCCATGACAGCCAGAGCCTCCCTGCTGGACTTCAGGATCCAGGCCACATGATGACTCATTAGATCACTGCACCAATGGCCTACAGCCAGGAGCTGCCTGAACCTATTTGACCACATGGCAGCGTGCACCTACATGGTTACTCGGGTCTCTCCACAGCTGGCTCTCCTCAGTCTGGTGTCCAGGGTGCTTCCCGTTCCACTGAATGTCCTCCAGTCCCTGCTGGGGTGGGTGATTCCTCAGGTGGTCTGTGTGGGTGTCCCCTTTCTGGCCCTCTAGCCAGAGATGATGCTTCTCATGGATGCATCAGACCTAGGATGGAGGGTGGACCTGGGGAGGGTCAGACAATGAGACACTCTTGCGCAATCAGTGTCAGGGAACTCAGGGCGGTTTGTTTGGCCTATCAGACCTTTCACCCTACTATGGAAGGTTACAACATGACCGTTCTGACACAGCCATGTTTTAAATCAACAAGTAGGGTGTGCAAGGTCCCCACCACTATGACACGAAGCTCTGCCCACTCCATTCACCTTGGGGCTTCTTAACTCCCAGGCTCAGGAATGTAGTGGTGGACTGTCTCAGCAGGTCCTTCCTGAGCCATGAGGGGGCGGTGAGGGACAATGTTCCTCTCTCTATCTCTCTCTCTCCCCAATCGCTGGGGGACTCCCCAGATCAACCTGTTCACAACAGACTCCAACAGGAAATGCTTGTTCAGGGGCCACAGCCCAGGGTCGCTGGCAGATGTATTCATGCTGCCATGAATGTTCTACGCCTTCCCACCCTTTCCCTGCAGATTTTGAGGATTTCCCCCGTGAATCCGGGAAAAGAGCCCAGGTGATCCTACTGGCACTGGCTTGGCTGTGCCAGCATTGGCACATTGTGGAGCTGCTCATAGAGTTCTCCATTTACCCAGACCTGATCTTGCAAGACAGTGGACATCTGTGACAGCGTGTCGGGGATCCCCCCAATCGTGCAGCAAGATGAGACTCCTCCAGCCAGTAGAATAGAAAGGGTTTATTGCTTCTCCAGGATATAGCACAGCATAGATGTAGTGTGAACAGCCCTAGACCCTTTGAGGCAGGAGTGCATAGGCCCCTCAACTCCCAGCACTCTGCTTAGTCTCCTCTCTCCATGTTTCTTTAGCCAAAAGTGACTCTTCCCCAAACCGCCCCCTTCCTTTGTTCCAACTCCTTCCCTCTCCGGTGAGAACTGGTTGGGTCATTGTCTATATGACATGGGGGCCCTCAGGGCAACCCCTCGATGGGCAGTGCTTACAGACAGAGACCAGTAGGGGTCATCCACAGCCCAAGCATAGTGACCAGCAAGTGGACCATCCCTCCCCCTCCCCCAACTACATCACAACATCTATGACATTCAGACCATCCTTCTTGTTCCTCATGACCTGGAAGCTCTGTGGCTGAATGTCACAGAACATTAGTGTTCCCTTCAGGTTTAACAGAGTCTGTTAGGCAGTAGGAAACCATCCACCAGGGCCACTTATCTGGCTAAGAGGAAGATGTTCTCATGCTGGCCTCTATGTCTTTCATCCTCAAAGACCTGCTCCATTTGAAGGAGCAAGGGTTAGTCCTTTCTTCAGTCAGAGTTTACCTGTGGCGGTCTCCATGTTCCACCCCGGGGATGGGGACTGCTCAGTTTTCATAAATTCCATTGGTAGGGCGTTTCCTTAATGGGCTAGATAGATCCCTTCCTCAGGTGAGGCAGCTGTTTCCTGTGTAGGACCTTAACTTGGTCCTCTCAAGACTGATGCAGCCATCCTTTGAGTCACTAGCTTCTCTACCTCTCGTGGAAGGTAGCCTTTCTGGTGGCGATCACGTCCACCAGAAGGGTTTTGGAGCTGAGAGTACTCATGCCTGAACCACCCAATATGATTTTCCACAGGGACGATGTACAGCTCAGGCCTCACTCAGCCTCCCTCCCCAAGCTGGGTTCACAGTTTGTTAGGTCAGGACATCCTTCACCCAGTGTACTCTCCTCAGCCGCATACTCGTGCATGGCAACAGCTGCTGCACTCCCTAGTTGTCCATAGAGCACTCGCTTTTTATAGTGAGCGAGCGAACAAAGCCCTTTAGGGAGCCATCACGACTTTGTGGCGATTGCAGAATGCACAAGAGGTCGTCCCGTTTCCTCTTCACGCATTTCCTCTTGGCTCACGGACTGTAGCCACAAGTGCTAAGAGTGAGCAGGTGTCTCTACCCCTGCAATTACTGCACCTTCTACTAGGGTTGTGGCCTCTTCTATGGCCTTCTTAGCCCAAGTTCCAATCCAGGAGGTATGCAGGGCTTGATTCACACGTACACGACCCATTATGCCATTGACCTCCAGGCCAGAGATGACGCTGCTGTAGACAGGGCAGTCCTGCAGTCCGTGGTGAACTAGCTCCGACCCCACCTCTGGGGACTCTTCTCAGTTGGAATTAACATGAACAAGCATTTGAAGAAAAAACAGTTAGTAGCCTTTTGTAACTGTTCAAGATGTGGTATTCATATTCATTCCAGTACCCATCCTCCTCCCCCCTCGGTGGGAGTAACTGGCACAAAGGAACCGAGGAAGGGACAGGTCAGCAGGGTCACTATCAGTGCTGCTTCCAGGGCTCCCTGTCTCACCCCCCAGAGACTGCTAGGGAAAGTTTCTAACAGGCGTGCACAGAAGTGCGATTGGAATGGGCGTGACTAACACATCTCGAAAGGCTAATACCAGTTTTCTTCAGAGGGCTGAGACTCTCTACTTGGAAAACCCAGCACACCTTGGGTGTCCTGGAGTGGTGTGACCCCCTCCCTCCCTCCTTTCTTCTTCAGGGGACCCAGGTGTCCTGGGCCTCCAGTCTCAGCTCAGTCCGGACGCTGTCTCCACCCTCTCCTCCCCTTCCTCCATCACCAATGCTGCTACTGAGTTCTCCATCGGGGACAACGAGGATGATGATGGGATGAAACATCTTCAACAGGTGAATGGGAGAGACAGGACTCCTGGGTTCTCTCCCCAGTTCTGAGAGGGTAGTGGGGTGGGAGGGTGGCCAGGATGCCTGGGTTCCCTTCCCCACCAGCTTATTCTGTGGGAAAGAGAGTACAATCTTCCCCTGCTCCAGTTCAAGATGATGCCTTTGCTACTCCTGATTTCCTCCCCTTCCACCCTGCAGAGAGAGTGGCACCCTCCTGTCCCTATCCATTCCCCTGTCTTTGGGGATGCAGGGGCATGGTCTCACCTCGGTTTCCCTCTCCCCCTCCAGGAAGCAGAGAAGATGGTGGCTTCGCTGCAGGAAAGCTCCCTGGAAGAGGAAGGCTTCAGCCAGGCCATGCAGGAGCCTCGCAACACAGCTGCTGCCCTGCCCCTCTCGCACGAGGCTGCCATGAAGTGGTTCTACAAGGACCCCCAGGGGGAGATCCAAGGTGTGGGGGATAGGGATGTGAATGGTTAACTGGGAAGTCTCACCCTTAACATGTGAGGCTTACTAGTTTGTTAACTGGTGGGGACTGCTCCAGTCCCATGGGGCCTGCTGTGGGCGGGGGAGGGGAGGAGGGAGGGAAGGGGAGCATTCCAGCCTGCTGCACCCCCTTTAACTGATTAAACATTATCATTAACTGGTTAACCAATTAAACAGGATTTTACATCCCTAGCTGGGGGGGAGGAGGTTCCAGGCAGGGAGTTACTGGTTCTCTGGCATTCCCGTGTCCTTCATGGCTGCAACTCAGGGCCAGGCGAGAGGGGGTCCCTGTATAATCATTTGGCCCATCCCAGAGGTGGCTGCATTTCAGTGCTAGGTGTGGAGTTCCTGTATAACCATGTTTTCTTTTGCCTTCCCTAGGGCCCTTCACGACGCAGGAGATGGCGGAGTGGTTCCAGGCTGGCTATTTCACCATGTCCCTGCTGGTGAAGCGAGGCTGTGATGAGGGCTTCCAGCCACTGGGAGAAGTGATCAAGATGTGGGGAAGAGTGCCTTTCGCTCCAGGCCCATCGCCACCCCCTCTGCTGGTGAGCAGAGCCCCCGGGAGGGGGTCTGTCCCTTCCATTGTATCTGCCCAGGGCTGGGCTCCCCTGGAGGACCCAGGGTTGTGGGTGGCACCTGTCCCGAGCGTGATGAAGACTTGTCTCTGCCCCTTGCTCCATAGGGGAACCTGGACCAGGAGCGGCTGAAGAAGCAGCAAGAGCTGGCTGCAGCTGCCCTCTACCAGCAGCTCCAGCATCAGCAGTTCCTACAGCTCATCAACAGGTACCTGCCGGACAGGTACAATCCCTCCCCTGGTGCCTTGGGGTGGGTGGGGTGCGGGTCCATTACCTTCTCCCAGCCCTGGGGGCGGGGACCTTCCCCATGTCCTGGGACTGGGCATTGGGGGACCAGCCCGTCACCTTCCCCTGCCCCCAGCCCTGGAACTGGGTATGGGGGGCAGGTCAAACACTTCCCCCATTCCCTTCCTAGGGACTGGGGGGGTGGGTCCAGGCCCCGTGGTCATGCCCTACATGGAGGTCCCTGGGCCGTGGCTAGTAGCGACTCCCTGGCCCTCTTGCCCAGCAGGCAGCAGTTTGCCCCCTGTGCGCTACAGCAGAAGGTGGCGACAGGGGACCTGACCCAGCAGCAGCTCACGGCTTTCCTGCAGCAGCTGCAAGCTCTGAAACCCAGGTTAGTGCCCCTCGCGGCCCCCCCACTGGCCCACTTCCCATGGCCAGCCCCTCGCCCCCACTGTCCTCTTTCTGTGGCCAGGCCCAGCCCCCTCACCTGCCTGCACTCTGACTTCCACTTGCCAACCCATCCCACTTTTCCTGCTGATATCGGGGAGGGGCTTGCAGAGTTTGACAGTCCAGGACTCCTGGTTTCTCTCCCCAGCTCTGGGAGGAGGATGGGGGCAGGTGGTTAGAGATGGGGTGCTGAAAGCCAGGACTCCTGGGTTCTCTCCCCAGCTTTGATAGCAGCACAGGAGAACCTCAGGGGGTGGCTGAGGTGCCCTGGACTGCAGTGCTCTCCTCCTCCTGGGGATGCTGAGCAGGTGACTCCCTTGCCTTGCAGAGCAGGGGAGCAGAGCATGATGCCGGCGATGAACAGATCCATGTCCGTGCCAGACACGGGGTCCCTGTGGGACACGCATACCTCAGCCTCACAGCCTGCAGGTAAGGGAGGTCGTTGTGAGGGGGAGGCACAGCACAGGGCCCACACCTGGTCTGACTCTCCTGTCTCTCCTGCAGGCGGTGAGGCCAGTCTATGGGATATACCAATTAATTCTTCATCTCAGGGTCCAATCTTAGAACAACTGCAACTGCAACAGAAAGTGAGTGCTAGGCTGCCGGCACTGCTAGAGTGGGGGTTGGGAGCTAGTCCGCCTGGGTTCTCGCCTTAGCTCTGAGAGGGAAGTGGGGGCTGGTGGGTCAGAGCAGGAGGACTGGGAGCCAGGACACCTGGGTTCTGACGCTCAGCACCAGCTGCGGTTTGGCGGGGGACTGCATGTGATCTCAGTGCTGCCCTAGTGCCTGGTGGCAGGAGGGGTTCTGTGGTAGTCTGGCCCGCCTCACCGCCCTGCTCCCACTGCTGCAGCTCCAGGAGCGCCGCGACGCGGAACTCAGGGCTAAGCGGGAGGAGGAGGAGCGCAAGCGGCGCGAGGAGAAGCGGCGTCAGGAGGAGCAGAAGCGGCGCGAGGAGGAAGAGCTCTATCGGCGCAAGCAGGTAGGAGGGGCCTGTGCCCCCATCACTCTCCCCCACCCCTGCATCCAGGCCTACCTGCTGGAGGGACAGGGTGACCCAGACCCATCCCTACCTCTGGATTCTCTTCCCAGCTCTGGGAGGGGAGTGCGGCTGGGAGCCAGGACTCCTGGGTTCTCTGGCCTATATAGGGATGTCAGACGATTTCAACAAAAATACCAGACACATCTGACATTACATCGCCATCTACATTACATCTTAATTAGAATATACCGGACATTTATATTTTCTCAATTTGTTTCCCGAACAGAAAGCTCAAATACTGGACTGTCTAGTTCAAAACCGGACACCTGGCAACCCTAGGCCTATAGTGTATTCTGTTTAGTGTTTACTCTTGTTCTAGGGTTCTCAATCTGCTCCGCAGATCCCCACTTCCTCCTTCTAGGGGCAGCCATCAGTGATGCTCCCCTACCCACTGGGGGAAGGGTTTCTGGGTGCCAGGGGTGGGCTGGTCAGGTGACTCTGCACTAACCCCTCTGCCTCCACAGTGCCGGCAGCAGGAGCTGGTGCTGAAACTGTTGCAGCACAGCCAGGCGCAGACCGTGCCCTGGGGGGGCCTGACCAAGCCACCCGGGGGCATGAAGGCCCTACTGGAGCTGCAGGAAAGCGAGCGGCAGCTGCAGAAGCAGCAGCGGGCACAACAGAGAGCAGTGAGTGGCCTGATCCCACCCTTCTGCTCCCCCTCCAAGCCAGCCAGCCAGGCCCCGCCCCCATTGTCTCCCTGGCTCTGCCCCCATTTTCTCCATAGCCCCACCCTCATGCTTTCCCCTAGCCTTGCCCCCCAGCCTGGCCCCATGCCCATGATTTCCAGTGACCCACCCCAGCCTAGTCCCACCTCCCACCTGGCCTTTCTCCAGCACCACCCCTCCTTCTGTGGGGTAAGCTCTTCCCATCCCTGTCCTGCTGTTATCATCCTTACCTCAGAGAGGCTCTGCTTCTCCAATGGCCCAGCCCCATCTCAACTGGGCAGTTTACTGCCACTCACCTGGGCACCAAAACCCTTCCACAATCCCAGCCCCCATCATATCAGCTGCCCTAGTGCCCGCCTCACCCAGGAGAGGTGTCCCTGAGCCAGGGTCCCTTTCCATCACCTGTGGAGCAGGAGCTGCTGGGGGCACAACATGGATAACCAGCCACCCTGCCCCAGAGGTGGCCATATCTCAGTGCCGAATGTGGTGACCTGTCTCTCCCTTCCCAGCATGGGGCTCTTGCTATGAACAGCCACCTCTCACAATGGGGCGCTGACTCCAGCCAGCTCTGGGGTAGCCATGAGAAGAACATGAGCCTATGGGAGGAGACCGTCAAGAATGCTGGCCCGCTTGTGAGGAGCATGGGCCTTAAGAACAGCCGCAGCAGCCCCTCCCTCGGGTGAGCCTGTGGGTCAGGAGTGAGGGGCAGGGGCAGGGGCTGTGGGTTGGGAGTGAGGGGCATTGGGTTCCAGGCTCTGTCTGACTCTCCCTCCCACTCCCCCGGCACAGGGACACTTACGGGGGACCAGGCCGGCAGAGCCGGAAGAAAACGGACGAGGAGGAAAAGCTGCTTAAACTGCTTCAGGGGTTCCACAAGCCTCAGGACGGCTTCACGCAGTGGTGCGAGCAGATGCTGCACGCCCTGAACACCTCCAGTAGCCTCGACGGTATGCTGTGGGCAGGGGTAGCTGTCCCCGGCTCTGTGTGCCTCAATTTCCTGCCACTCAAAGGCCTCTCCCAGGTCCTGTTGGTGATTGGGATAATGCAGGCAGGGTGTGTCTGAGTGGGTGAGCTGAAGGAGGGCCTGGTCTCCTTGACACCCTCTCACCTCTCCTCCCCACAGTCCCGACAGTGGTAGCTTTCCTGAAAGAGATGGAGTCTCCATACGACGTCCATGACTTCATCCGCTCCTACCTGGGTGACACGCTGGAAGCCAAAGAGTTTGCCAAGCAGTTCTTGGAACGGCGCGCCAAGCAGAAAGCCAGCCAGCAGCGCCAGCAGCAGCAGGTAGGGGGTGCTCTGGGTTTGCCTTGCACTAGTCCCATGGCCACAGGGGGTAGGGCTATGCAGGAGGCAGGGTTCTGTGCTAATCCTTCCCCCTCTGTGCCCCTTACCAGGAAGCCTCATGGTTGAGCTCTGGCAACCTGCCCTCTCTGTTCCCGGCCAACCACAGCTCCAAGCAACCACCTTTCGAGGGCAGCCAGCCCGTGAAGATCAAGAGGAGACCTGTCATGCTGCATGCTGACCCCAGCATCCTGGGTAGGGCAGAGCCTGCTGGGAGCCCAGGACTTCTGGGTTCTCTCCCCAGCGCTGGGAGAGGAGTGGGGGTTGGTGGGATAGAGCAGGAGGTGCAGCCTTTTAATCCTTCATGACCCACTCTGTCCACAGGCTATTCGCTGCACGGCCCATCAGGAGAGATGGAAACCATAGAAGACTACTGAAGTCTTGTAGCAATAGTAAAATCTCTGCTGCCTTCTTAACCGATTCAGTCTTACCTGAATGTGCACTGCGAAGGGACGAGGCGGCCTTGCTGCACCCTCCTCCCTTTCCTCCCTCCCTCTCTCGCCCTCCCTATGAATGGGGGGCACAGTGGATGGCGGCTGGGAGGCGTGTCCGCTCGGATTGGGGCCGCTAGTGAGCCGCCTTCGGAAGAGGAGTATGTGAGCACTTCTTTCTCCAACACACGAAGCACCTTAAAATGCAACCTGTTGATGCACTTTATCAAGACTTTTTACAAAGAACTGATTAAAAAACACACAAAAAAGGAAAAAAATTGATTTTTTTTTTTTGTGATTCTGGAGGAAATTTTTATAAAGAAACTTTAAAAAAAAAAATACAAAAAAAGGAATTGTTCTATCAAACACTGTTATTTTCCCACGGTGGCGAGGGAAAGAGGAAAAACAGAAAACTGGGGAAGCGGAAAAGAGAAGATTTAATAATAAAAAAAAAAAAACCTAAAAAAACAAACAACAAAACTTGAAGAAATGCACTTATCCTACGGACTGACTTTCGTTTGTTTTTTGGGAACTGGCCTGTTTCTCTTGCGCTGCAGGCCTGGATGTAAATATCTCTATATATAGTTCCACATGGGATATTTTCTCTTTTTGAGAGGCCATTTTTTTTTTAAGCAAGACTTTGCATTTTTGAAAGTTGCACAACCGAGAAACAAATGACTTCCCTCCCTCCTGTTGGTTCCCTCGTTACGGTTTGGTGCCTGGCTGTGTTCAGTACGGAGCAGGCTTCAGAGGAGTGGGGCAGATAGCTAAGGGCGCAACATCTGACTGCATTCACCAGACCCAGGTGCTCTTCCCACTAGCTCTCATGTTACAAGCTCATTGGGGTTCCTGAGCTCTGGCTACTCCTCTAGCTGAGTGAGAGCTCCTAGCCTGCTAGCTCTCCTGGCTTCTTGCCAGTCTGTCACCTGGTTTCCTGCCTGTTCTCCGAGCTCTCCTGTTACAGATGGATCAGTTCCTGTGAGCTCTGCAGTCTCCGCTGACTTCCTGCAAGCTCCCTGCAACAAGCTCCACCTCCTGTCTGGATTTCCCGTACAAGCTCTGCCTCCCCAGCTGGATTTCCCCTACAAGCTCCACGTCTCTGACTGGATTTTCCCTACATGCTCTGCCCCAAGAAGCTGTCCTTCTGTGAATTTCATTGCCTCCCCCACCTGGCCTGCTTTATCCTCCCTGGCTGATAAGAAGAGGATTTCTTTGGCACATTTTTTTTTCTGGGGTTGAGGCACTTTTTAAGCTCTCTGGGCATCTTGTTTAATTTTTAATTTTGCCTTTCCCTCACTCCCTAGGCACACGCCCCCATGCCAGTGGCCCTTGTGGGGTTTGGGTTTTGACAGAGGCAGTGGTGTTGAAGCAGTTCTGTGCATGGGTGTGGCAGTTGGGGGGGCTAAACCTGCACTGCACTCATTTATGAATGTATTTTTGAACGAGAATTGGAAAGACAGAATCCGTGAAATCCTCCTGGCACTACGGATTGGTCTGTGACTTAGACACAAGTAAATAAAGCTCCGGTCTCTCTCTTGCACGCAAGATCTATATTTTTTAAAACCAAGAAACAGTTGAATTTTCTTTTGAACGATCACCACGCAGAGAGGTGAGAGATTTCTCTATAGATAATGCAGCTGTACAGATTTTGGAGGGGAGGGAGAAGTCTTTTTTTTTTTTTTATTTGGGCTTGAATATTTTTTAAATTGCGCATATGAATCTGTTATTTCTGTTTACAGACCATCTCTGGGACGTTGTGTCTCATGGGACGGTTGCCACTACACAGGGTACTTTTCAAAGTCAAAATCTTCCTGAAGAGGAGATGTGGGTTGTTGTTTTTATTTTTTCCCCTTTTGCAAGTATCGCATCAGAAATTGGTTTGTGGGAGGGGAAGGAGGAAAGTTCTCCCATTCTCTGCACGAGACACTGGACTCCTCAGAGACAACGCTTTGCCCCATTTGGAGCAATCCAAGAAACATGTCGACCCAGCCGTTGCGTCAGGTGCTGTGAACTCCACGTTGAAGGTTTCGCACCAAATGGCTGGGCTCTTTGTGAAGTCGGACTTAGAGTTTCTCTCATGTGTTCTTCCTTCCCCTGATTTTGAGTTTTCCAAGTCAGAGCAGCTTTGGGGTGGTTAAAAGAACAACCAACCTGGGGCCTTTCTGTTTATTTTTTGTTCTGAAATTTGAGGTTTATGAATTTTCAATCGACCAAATAGCAAAGACACTTTTGTTTATTTTTGAAATGTTTGGGGGGGGGGTTGGGTTGGGGCCCTCTAGTTTTGATAGGCCCTACAACAAATGCTGTGAGGTTCCATGGTTACTGTGTTAGTGGGGGCAGGAGGGTTGCCCCTCTCTCCCCCTCAAAAAAAACTTTTGCTCCTTTCACCTGGTCAGTGGATCAAAGGACACAGGATTCAAATGTGACCTGACCTGGTTTTTCACCCTCCACCTTCATGCCCTGTCTGTCAGTATTGGCCTGTAGTGGCCTCCACTCAGCGTGCAATAGGCTGGCAAAGGATTTACCCCACCTGTTTGCTGTCACAGAATCCCCCAGCCCTTGGTATCTCCTGACCCCAGTGGAATGGTGAGTCTGCCCACGGGAGAAGCCATCTGACAAGGGTCCTGGGGTGTACGGGGCAATCTAATGAGCTGACACCAAGGGCTTCCTGCATACAGCTGGGAGACCCCTTGGGCCACTTGGTGCAGCGTGGGACAATCCAGCAAAGTGAGCCTGCTGCCCAACCAATGACAGTATCCTGGAATTGCCAGCAGCTGGCCAACTTCAGTCCTGAGCACCCTTTATCCTCCCATGTCTGCCTGAAAGACAGCCACCTCCTCCCATGGACTAGTATCAGGTGGGAGGTGACAAGGAGACATTGCCTGGCTGCCAGTTTTTCCTGGAAGCAGCCTCCACCCCAACATTGGCATTTGAATTTGCCACAAGAATGTATTTGGAAATTCGCTGCTCTCGGACCTTCCACCTAAGGGCTGTCTCCCTGGTTCACTCCCCCTTGTTTCCCGGCGAAATGGCAGAACCCTCCTGATCGTGACGGGGAACATTTACAATGGATCTGCCCAAGCGATCTGACTGTGGAGGGGGCGAGCAGAACCAAAGTCTCCTCTGGCCCATGGTGGAGAAGGCCACTGACCGAAGGACACGTCCCGTGGCAGGAGGCTTTTTATATCCATCGTGAGCCTTTTCCCTGGCTGAACAGATACTGTCAGCTCACCACCCTGCTCAGTTCCTGCAATGTTTGCCTTATCTCCGTGTATTTTTTGTTTGAAGAAAAGGGAAATCAGCCCGCTGCCATGTGGAGGCAGTATTAGTGTGGCTTGCAGCTGCCGAATCAGGCCAGACATTTATTTGTCTATCTAGCAATAACAAACTGAATGCGGTTGCTTGCTGCACGGCCTCACTCCTGGCTGGGGTGGCCCTTGTTTTCCCCTTTGCATCTAGCTGTGCCAATGTGCATCCATGGATCCACCCTGCAGCAGCTCTGTGGCCCCTTCCCCCCACTGGACCCGGGAGGGGGGGGGGGAGGGGAGAGGAGAAGAGGTTGTTCTCAAGCCACCTGGTCGTGGGGGAAGGACCCCCTGTTTTTTGTGTGTCTTGCCTGTGTGGAATTAAAGTTTGTAGCTATTTCCTGTCTCTGCCCCCTCCTCCACCCGAGAACTGATCTTTGTCTTGCCCCATGGGGGGAGCAGGCTCACTGACACCCCCTCCCTTTTATTGGCAGATGACAGAGCTGGTTTGGCAGGGTGCAAAATATGTGTTGGCTTAACATCCCCCCCCCCAAAAGAAAAATACACAAATAAGTGGGATTTAGGGTTGTTTCTGCCAGGCTCTTCCTGGGGAAGAGAGATGGGAAAGTTTCTACAAAGGCAGGTTGAAAAACTGGCTCTGCCAGAAGGCAGGGGCCAGTGGGAAGTGGGGGACTCACTGCACTGCCACCTGGGATGTTTAAGTTTACACTACACCAGCCACACCTGTATTTAAGGGAGCAAGGTTGCCTATTCCCCACCTGGGAAGGGGGGCAGTACTGGCCCCAGGTCTACTGAGTCTGAGGGATGGTGGAGTCCTGGGGTTTAGCTCCCTAGCTCAAGGTGGGATCAGCATCCCGCAGCAGGACAGGCAGCAGTTCATAGGCCTCTAGGCTCTCTCTTTCACCTGCAGCAGGGCTGTTCCTGCCTTGCTTCAGTTTCCCCAGATTGGTAGGGGGGGAAAATGATCCCTGCCCAGCCCCTCTCAGCAGCCACCTAGCTGCCAGGACTCCTGGCTTCTCCTTCCCCACCCCAGGTGCCCTGTTTCTGACAAGCAGGTTGCAGAAGCAGTTTCTGCAGCAGGGGCACATGGGGGCGGGGAGGGGGGGGGGTTGTGAAATCAGGTGGCCTGAGATCATTAGCCAGGCTGGTATGTGGCCAGCAGCCAGCCAGCCACTTAGCTTAACCCTTCCTGCCAATACTAGGGCATTCCCAGGCTATACTGGCTACTTGCAACCCCTGCCCCAAAAAAACAGCTTGGGGATCTCTGCAGTGCCATGGAGGGACCCCTGGGATCAGGGAAGGGCTAGAAGCACCTGCAGAACCAGGCTGGGAGGCACTGACCTAACCTGAGGTGGGGGCAGGTCCCTGGAGCTAGAGTGAAGGGCAGACAGGGTTCCTGACCCCCAGAACAGCCTAGGGCAGATGTCAGGGCAGCACCACCTGGCACAGGTCAGTTACTAGGGCAGGGGTGGCCAGTTGGTGCATCCCACAGTAACTGTCTTCTGCCACTGGGAGGGAGGAGTGACTCTAAAAGACAAGAGCAGCAGGTCTGGCCAGGAGGTGCATCCCACAGCAATCTCCCTTCAGCAGGCTGTTTGTCCATGCTGCATGACAGTGGGGGATGAGCAGGGGGATGACAGGCTCTAGTAAAAAGAGTTTTTCTCCTCCCAAGCTGAGGAAAGAACCCAGGAGTTCTGGCTGCCAAGTCTCGTCCCTTCCCCCCCCCCTCACCCCCAGAGCTGGGGAGAGAACCCAGGTGCCCCAACGCCAAGTAATGACAGGGAGGCTGGTTGGTTTTGGTCATTTAAGGTTTAACATGGTGCCGGGAGCCGGCTACAAACTCCCCACCACAGATAGAGCGCTGGTGGGGAAAGGGACTCCTGGGGAGCAGGAGGCTGTTTCCTCTCCCCCCACATATCTGGGTCTGCTCCAAAGTTGCTCCACAATCAGGGACCATCTATCTCAGTGTCCCACTGGAGGGGGCCACCACCCCAGGTCAGGTTTGGGGGGGATATAGGACCCTGGACTGCACCTTCCCCGAGCTGGGGACAGAGCAGTGTAGCGCAGCAACCCCTCTCCCCTGAGCCTTGGGAACATGGGGGGAAACGGGGAGGGGGAGGAAAATGAGTAAAAGCCCTCCATCAGTGCCTGCCCCACCCCCAGCTCAAAAGTAAGAGCTGGACACAGGCCCCTCCCCCCAGCAGGATATTTTTCCTTCTTTTTACCAAGGAGAAGAAAAAAAACCAAATGGGCAGAAATCAAAGGGGGACGGGCTAAACCAGGACCCTTCCCTGCTGTGGGTAGGGCCAGCAGCAGCCACACACCCCCGTCATACAGGCATGGCACAGAGAGGGGCTAGTTCCAGATTTTCAGGAAGCTGTCCCAGGAGCCAGTGGCTACAGCCATCCCATCGTCTGTCACCCCCAAGCAGCTGACGCGGTTGTCGTGGCCAGCCAGGACCCCTGCAGGCAGAGAGGAGGGTGAGACTGGCCAGAGAGACCCCAGGAGCCTGACCCAACAAACCACCTCCCACAGCTGGGGAGAGTACCCAGGAGTCCAGGCTCCCAACCCCTCCCCTAACCACCCCCTTTCCCTAGATGGCCCCCAGGCATTCTGGCTGACCTGCGCGGTCTCCCTTCATGGCATCCCAGATGTTGCAGTTAAAGTCATCATAGCCAGCCAGCAGGAGGCGCCCACTCTTGGAAAATGCCACTGAGGTGATGCCGCAGATGATGTTGTCATGCGAGTACATCATAAGCTCCTGGTCAGCTCGTAGGTCGAAGAGTCGGCAGGTAGCGTCATCCGAGCCCGTGGCAAAGGCATTCCCGTTGGGGAAGAACTGGGTGGTGGGGGAGGGGGAGTGACATCAGGAAACACAGGAGTCCTGGCACCCAGGCCTCCTACCCCAACTTGGGGAGAACTCAGCAGTCCAGGCTCCCAGGGCCTCCCGAGATGGGATTTCTTTGTTCAGGGGCATATTATTTGCATGGTGTGAGGGGGGTTATGCCCCATGGGGTAGGCAGGCGTTGGCCCATGCTCTGGGGGAGTACGTGAGCGTGTGTGTAGGGGTCACATGCTCACTGGTGTTCGGGACAGGTAAGGGCAGGGCCCAGGGGACACTCACACACACGGCATTGATGTCGGACTCATGCCCAGTGAACGTCTGCCGGCACATGCTGTCCCGCACATCCCACAGCTTGATGGAGGCATCGCAGGCCCCGGACACAAAGCTCCGAGCATCAGGAGCCAGTGACAGGCTCATCACGTCCCCACTGTGCCCCCCAAATGTTGTTGTCTGTTGTCCCGTCTCGATGTCCCACAGTGCACTGGGGAGGGGAGACAGGTTGGAATGCTCTCTCCTGGCTCTATCCTTGGTTCTTCCCCCTTACCTTGCCCCACCCTCTGTTGGTTTCACCCCCATCCCCACCACCTACTTTGCCCCTCACACAGGCTCTGCCCCCATCCCCACCAGCTGACTCCATCGGTCCCACTAATCCTGACTGCCAGCTGCAATCCATCCCTACCCTTTTGCCCACCCACTGGCCCCACCTACTCCAGCCTCTCCCTTGGGCACCTCCACAGACCCAGCCTTCCCTTATCCTTTCCCCCCAAGTTGTGGTTCTGGAGAGCTGATTCCTTTACACCTCCCCAAGCACAGGGGCCTGAAGGAGGGGCAAAGGCTCACCAGGTGGTGTCCCCGGAGCTGGTGATGATTTGATTGTCATCGAGGAAGCGGCAGCAGGAGAGGTAACCTTCCGGGGGGGACATCAAGATGCTGATTAGCTGGGAGCCGGGGTACTGGCGGGAGAACATATCCAGGAATCTGGGTTCCCAGCCCCCATGCTGTAACCACCAGACCCCTGTTCCCTCCCCAAGGCGGGAGTAAATCCTAGCAATCGAGGGCTCACCCGTGTGCCCTGGCAGTTCCCGGCTGACACGGACATTCCCCTCCCGGGTTTTTAGGCTGTAGATGGAACAGATGTTATCCAAGCCCCCGCAGGCCACATAGTTCCCCGATGGGGCATAAGCGCAAGTCATGACCCAGGACGAACGCAGCGGGATGGCATGGACCTGGGGAAAAGGAGAAATTACTCTACCTACCCAGGTATGAAGCCAAATGTCCCCATCTAAGCCAGTATCCAGCCTGCTGCCACTCCTAGGCTCATCTACCCTGGTATCCTAGGGGGTACCCCCCCCCAACCTCTCTACCCCACCTGCTGCCTCTCCCCGCTCTACCCTGGAACCCATCTACATCTACACCTGCTTCCTCACCCTTCCTTGAGCCATCTGTCCCCTTCCCCACCCAGGGGCCCTTTACCCCGGTATCCTCCCTGCCAATTCCATTCAGCCCATCTCTTCCAGTATCCTGTCAGCTGCCCCCTCCCTGGGACCCTTTACCCCAGTATCTCACCAGTCAACTCCCTCACCTTGTTCGTGGTGTAACTGTCCCAGATGATGAGTTTCCCGTCCTGCGAGGCACTGACCAGCAGCCTAAGAGGCAGAGAGCCCTCTGATGAGCCAGAGTGGCACTGCGCTGCAGGTGGTGGCTCAAAATATTCCCATGATTTGCTATCACCCCCTCCCCTGCCTTGACCCGCCCAGTAACTAGGCCAATCAAAATCAAAGTGACGCCCCCCGCCCCCCTCCACCCCCCGCCCCCCCGAGGCCAATGGGATAAATGATCCTCCACTCCTGGCCACTAACACTGAGCCAGGGTCCCTCTCTAACTAGATGCTCTGCCCCAGAGGTGGCTGCATCTCAGCCTGAGAGAGAGGTCCCTGTGTAACTAGATGCCCTGCCCTAGAGGTGGCCACATCAGGTGGGTGAAGGATGCCCGTATAGCTCGCTCATCCCAGCTCTCACCTGGAGTCAGTGCCCCAGTGCATGGCATAGATTTTCGCCAGGTGGCCTCGCAGGGTGCGTCGTGTCCGCATCTGGATACGTCCCACAGGGTCCATCCCGGCTGTGATCTGGGAGAGAGGTGGACAGGTGAGGCATGGAGCTGCATCCAGCCAGGGAACCTGGAGGCAGGAGAAAGGGGCTGCATGGGGATCCCACTAACAGGGCAGTGGTCATGGCCCAACATTGCTCACCTGGCTCAGAGTGGAGTCACCGCATGCCTTCCTCGCATCCTGGGGGGGGAGAGACCTTGGGTTAAAATCTGAACTGCCCAATTCCCCAATATCCCCCCTGCTCTAACCCTATTCCCAGAGCCAGGGAGAGAACTTGGGTGTAGACTCCTAGTGCCCCCATGTGGACAGCAGGGGGCGCTACCCCCAAAAAAGCTAGTAGCCATAAAGATCCCCATGGGGGAGAAGTCTGGCAGCCAGGACTCCTGGGTTCAGCACTGGGAGCTCCAACCCCCATGGGCTCCACACACCCGGATCTGGTTCCGCAGCTGCTCTGCCTCTTGCCGAAGCTGCTCCAGCTCACTCATGACTGTGGTGGGGGAGCAGCGCTGGGGCCACGGCTCCGCTCAGCTGGCGGGAACCTGCACAGAGGAGGAATGGTTAGTGGGACATGGAGCCCCTAGACCTGCTGGGGAGAGTTCTGGCTCACAGCCCTACCAGGCCCAACCCAGTCCCCACTCCCCTCCCAGAGCCAGGGAAGAGAACTCAGGAGCTCTGGCTCCCAAGCATTATTTTTCCCATTCTCTTGGCCAGCCATGGGACCAGAGAGGCTGAGGGGAGGCAGGTGTCTGGCACTGCAGAATCACTGTGTCCCTTCCAGTGTGTCACAGCATCTGGGGGGGGGGGGGGG
>JANRFK010004824.1:6731514-6743995 GCA_030068395.1 Apalone spinifera
CGCTGCACACTGTGTGGAAGTTTTCAGGGAACTGTCCACGATAACTCCAAGATAATTCAATAATGTCGCACCCCCAATATAAAATTGATGCAGGAAGGGATGAAGTAACATCTCTGACTGCATCGCAGGGCCTTCCCATGTATGGCTCTGTGTTACTACAGCTTTTAATCCAATGTTAGAAATATCTGTGTCTAACTGGAACGGTTTATGAAACCCATGTTTGTCTAAAATGAGCTTCATCATTGTAAGATTCAACATGGTATAACAGTATCACTGAATTCTTTTACAAAGCCACGGTATAACTTGGTCAGAACAATAGTGGATTGTATCTGCTTTTGCAGCATGGTTCCCATATGTCCTATGTGATCTTGTCAAGAGCTAAAGAAAATAGTTAATTTATCCATACACATTCTGGCAAATGTTTGGAATCCAATAAACATCCAGTCACTGTAGATACCTATGTTCTCCCTAGTGTGGGACTCTTGGCATTTAGCCATGAAAGCAATATGGTTGGTTTAGGGTGTCAAATTTGCATATGAATTCCAGCTCGACAGTTTCCCATTCATCCTTGCTACAAGTTTCCACACTTGTCAGTAGGCACCGCAATTAAATTGCCTTTATGCTTCTTTATGCTACTGTGGCTAAGGTACTACCCGGATCAGACAGTTGTTTCACCCTTTCTCAGCAACACACCAGCAACAGGCAAAATATCAGCACCAGAATTGTTGGCTCTCTGGATTCTGACATGACGCTAACTGGATTTAACTGAGTTACAGCATCATTCTCCCCAGCTGACACAAACTTAAGACTATCCCCTTCTGGGCTTCATTTGTATCCAGAACCAAGCCTGGAACAACTGCACTATTCTCAGCCACTACAGCCTGAGAGGCGCCTTCTGCAGACAGAGGACTGGGAAGAAACTTTCTCCCCAGACATGCTGCTGCTGCCACACACAGACAAGCCATTGGTGCCAATCTCTGCTTTGTCAGCACCCTAGCTGATTTCAGACATCCACCTGGAAATTGAGACAGCTTCCTTTGCAGACAAGGAGACAGAAGCTTCCTTCGCAGACAAGGAGGGCAGCCCTCACCAGCCTCTGGTATTTCTCCTTCTGCAGGGAGTAAGGGAAGTTAATGAGAACATGTGTCCCCATTGGCCTCCCGCTATATGGACACTGCCATGGCTCAGTTGAAAGAAAGCCAACTCCAGCTGCACATTTTGCATACCTGGAACTGCGTGCCATAAGCCGACCTGCTGGGTCTAGTGTCAACTTGGCCTGAGTTCTTTGTGTGTTTGATCTAATTCCAGCCTCACTTCTGAGACATTAGATAGGCATTGAAAAACTTCATTCACAGACACCCAGCTTTCCTGCACAGACATCCAGCTGTCTTCCTCAGGCAAACATCTAGAGAAACCCATCCTGGGTCAGTCATTGCCCCTTAGACAAAGGCTCAGGATCATTTCTCTCCTGTGCTTCATTCAGGACACTAACTTGACTGAACAAAGCTTTAGTATCATGCTCAATCAGCAGATCCTCAGTATTTTTCACTCCTACAACCTTGGTGCCTCAAATCCTTTCCGTGTAAGATGGATTCTAGCCAATGGCTCTGTTACAAAATACTCAGGCAAGGCTACAACAGTCAGGCTTTCTTCTGGCACATAATCTTCCTCCTTGACAAGGCTGGCTTTAACCAGCGTAATCTCTACTGCATTATCTCTCCACGCCTCGCACTTGGCTCCATTAACTTCAGCACTACTATCAGAGGGGTAGCCGTGTTAGTCAGAATCTGCAAAAGCGGCAAGGAGTCCTGTGGCACCTTACAGACTAACCGAAGTGTTGGAGCATAAGCTTTCGTGGGCAAAGACCCACTTCATCAGATGCATGCATCTGACGAAGTGGCTCCTTGCCCACGAAAGCTTATGCTCCAACACTTCGGTTAGTCTGTAAGGTGCCACAGGACTCCTTGCCGCTTCAGCACTACTAATGCACTCTGCACGATTGTTCCCATATTTAGCTAATACTAGTTTTAAGGTCAAGCCCTTGAGAGACAACAGAAACAGCATTTGCACACAGGGCCCCCATGCTGGGCTCTGTGGGACTTGCCTGTGTGCTTAGAAGAGCAGGATTAGCATTTATTGGGTTTGGTGACTTATTTGTTAGATTTGGACCCTCTGGTTTGATGTGTCCAGGTATCCCACACAAATGACATAACCACTTGTCTTCCCTTAGAGTAGGAGGTTTTTTTTTGCTCATGAGCTTTTCTAATGGCAGTGGGGCCAGTCCCACCTTTAAACTCTTCTCTTCTTCTAGATTGAGAAGAATAGTATTACTCTTACTAGGGGGTTTAAACCCTTCTGGAGCCCTGGTCTGGGTGTGTACACCTGCAAACTCTGCACCCCGGAGGACCGACACAGGCTCTCTGTCACAAACAGTTGCTCTAACGTGGTCAGGAACAGTATCCAACAATTGCTCCAAAGTTATCAAATCCAGCAGTTTTTCAAAATGCCAATTTGCTCCCCCCTCCCACTTTTTAACAAAACCCATCAGTTTATGAGCACACTCCACATAAGCACATTCACTAGACAGTCTAAACTTCCGAAATTGAATCCTGTGAGATTCAGAGGTGACCTTAAACTGCCTCAATACAGAATCCTTAAGATGTATTTAGTCTAAAGCTTCTTGTCCCCCCAAATTCATTAAATATCTCCCTGGCTTTTCCAGTCAATCTGGTCATCAGAACGGGCATCTACTGGTCATCTGGGATTTGGTTCACATTGCATAGGCATTCACTGGTAGACCAAAATTCCTCTATATCCTGAGTAACCTTGTAAATAGGACACAAGTCAATGAGAGCCTTTCCCAGCTTCTGCTGTCCAGAAGGTGTGGACTTCCAGGGCATTGCAGCTTCTGCAGCTCCTCATAGCTGAAGTTGGTCAGCCCTCTCTGCAGCTTGTCTGGCTTTCTCTTCAGCAGACAGTAGTTCCATTTGCCTTGCAGGGGCCTCTTTCTTTCAGCATCTTCCCCCTTTTCTTTTAGCAGTTTCTCTCTCCAATTCAACTACCTTAAAAATTAGGGTCACCAAATGAAATTAATAGGTAGCAGGTCTGAAACAAACAAAAGGACATTTTTCTTCAAACAGCACACAGTCAACCCATGGAACTCCTTGCAAGAGGTGGTTGTGAAGATCGGGACTTTAACAGGGTTTTAAAAAAGAACTAGATAGATTTCATGGAGGTTAGGTCCCTCAATGGCTATTAGCCAGGCTGGACAGGGATGTGTCCCTAGTCTCTGTTTGTCAGAAGCTGGAAATGGGTGACAGGGGAAGGATCACTTAATGATTCCTCACTCTGTTCATTCCTTCTGGGGCACCTGGGGTTGGTGACTGTCAGAAAACAGGATATTGGGCTAGATTGACCTTTGGTCTGACCCAGTATGACTGTTCTTATGTTCTTATGTACCTTTTCTTTTTCCTTTAAACTAATGTCTAAGAACTTTTGGTCATGCTCCAGGTACAGTTCCTTCACTGTCTGCTGGTTGCTGTCCATGTGCAAGGATCCGCATTCTTGATTTGTGGCTTTCTCCCAAAAGGAGATTCTCTTCCATGAGCAAAAATCTTCCAGGGCCTTTTTGTCAAGATCCTCATATTGTTGCTGACTCATTGCAGGTGGTTTTTTTACCAACAAAACTCACAATCCCAAAATTCAAATTTGGAATAGTGTGGGGTTCTGATCCAAAGCTTAATTGACCTAGCTCTGTGGATCCAAGCACAACTGCACCACTGTAATATAACAGGTTCTGGGGGCACCACTGAGGTTAAACCAGAGAGAATTGCTTAGAAACAGCGACTTACAGCCCAAGATTGGGAGTCCTCCATTCATTATAAGACACCAAACCAATCACAAAATGCATTTCTGTTCACCACACTGGCCAGCAAGAAGTCACACAGGCAACCCCCTTAGACACTCCAGCTTCTCCTGTACCGCAAGCAGTACCACTCCTTATTCAGATGGGAGGTTATGAAAACCAATCTCACCAAATCCCAATAGGTTCTTCTTATCTCAAGGAATCAGCCACTTTCCCAAGTCAATTTATATGTCAGATCCCAACCAAAGGAGCACGCTGTGCCAATCCTTTAGACTCTAACAGCTAAAGGCTTATTTATAAAGGAAAGAAAAGGTTGAGAGTAAAATTGTTAAAGAAGTTATATTACGTACCCCAATTGTAAAGTTCCTGGTGCAGGCCTGCAGCAGAGATGGAATAAACTGCTGTCTTGTGTCTCTGGAATACGTCTTCTGCTAGGGTGGGTCGTCAGTCCTTTTGGGCTCATGGCAAAGCTGCCCCTGAGGGGATGAGCTGGAGTGAAGACAAAGCTGGAGGGGCCCCCAGGGTCCTCGTTCTACCCTTGCCCACGCGGAGGGAATCCCACTGCTCTCCTGCTGTGAAAGAGCCTCCCAAAATGGAGTTTGTCACATGAGCCAGTCACTGTCCATGCCTGACTCGGGCCTGAGCAGCCATCGCTCACGGGCTGGTCTGAACCTTCACAGGGAAGCTTATCAGCTGTGGATCGGCACCAGCTAAGGCCCATTGCCAGGGAAGTGCTGCTAGTCACTGACTAGCCACCCTTACACAATGGTTGGGCAATGCCTGTTGATAACTCCCAGGAGCGAATATTTGAAATGCGAGGACAGAGCCAGTTCTCAGAACTTCAAATACAAAACTGATACCAGATGGGCAGGTCCCTGGGGTCCTCTCCCCACAGCCACTTGTCCTCCCACTGGCTGGAACTGGCTGTGCTATCTCAGCTGGGTCTCCCGGTCACCAGTCGCTGGAGGCTCCATTCTCCAGGACACTTGTCAGAGTCCCCAGTTCCATGCTGGTCCCTGTTACAAACTCCCTCTCCCCTCCCCTTGTTAAACCAGTAACACCCAGAAACAGTGAGTGCCGCAGACAACTCCTTCAAGCACCCCATAACTCCCCCACTCCGTCACACGGTGCTCACATCCCATCTGACTCTCTATTTTTCAGGTCCCTTTGCTCCCTGCCATGGAGCTGTGAACCACCGCGTACTCCTTCAAGACCTGCCACTACGCCTGTGTGGCACGGGGGGCGAAACGACCACGGTCTGCTATGCCCTGCAGTCCTATGCTGATGGCTGTGCCCAGGCCGGGATCCCCATTGCATGGAGGAACAGTACCTTGTGCCATAAGCACTGCCTGGATGCCTGGGTGGAGTGTGGGGGCTGGTGAGTTAGAGCAGGGGGGGCTGGGAACCAAAACTCCAGGTTTTAATTTTTAGAGTAAAAAGTAGCGAAATTCCCAGACCCAAAGCTTTGTGGCTCTATATGAACAGAGCTAACTGGAGAATTCTGGCTATATCCCAGGCTGGGTGAGGGATCCCTGTGTAAACAGCCGCCCCACCTCAGAGGTGGCTGCATGTTAGTGCCAGGCGAGGTGTGCCAACCCAGAGCTGGGCACATATCAGCATTGGGCAAGATGGGTGTGTCTCACCTCCTGGTCTCGTCTTTCCCACAGCCTTGAACTGCCCCCCAGGCAGCACCTACGCCCCCTGTGCCAGCCCCTGCCCATCCAGCTGCATAGATCTAGGGGCCCCCAATAGCTGCCCCTCCCTGCCTTGCGTGGAAGCCTGTGCCTGCAATGAAGGATACATTCTCAGCGGGGACATGTGCGTCCCCCTGAGCCAATGCGGATACACTGCCAGTGATGGGCAATACCACCTGGTGAGTCAGGGGAGTGGTTAGAGCTGTGGGGCTGGGAGCCAGGACTCCTGGGAGGCAAGTAGCCGGGGGGCTGGTGGATTAGAGCTGGTGGATTAAAGCCAGAACTCCTGGGTTCTCTCCCTGGCAGCTCATCAGGTTTCCCACTCCCCCAGGTGGGCGAGAGCTGGATGGCTAATGACAACTGCACCGAGCGCTGCACCTGCATGAGCTCCAACAACATCAGCTGTGAGCCATGGATCTGCAGCTCTGTGCAGCAGTGTCGGCTGGAGGATGGCCTGCTGGGCTGCCATGACACAAGTAGGCTCCACCCCACCCCAGAAGTGGTTGTATCCCAGCGCCAGGCAAAGGGTCCCTGGGTAATCAGCCACCCTGCCCCAGAAGTGGGCACTTCTCATTACCAGGCAGTGTGTGTCTCTCTCATCCAGGGTTTCATCTCTCCCAGGTGTGGCTTCCTGCCACATGGCTGGGGACCCGCACTACTTCACCTTCGACGGGGCCATGGTGACATTCCAGGGCACCTGCACCTATACCCTGGTGAGTCTGTGCAGCAAGGACAGGCGCTTGCAGCCTTTCAACATCACGGGGAAGAACGAGGAGCGGGGCTGGCCTAAGGCCTCCTACCTGTGCCTGGTACATGTGGAGCTTGGTGGCACACGCTTCACCCTCATGAAGAACCGGCGGGTGCTGGTGAGATGGGGCAGAGGGGCCATGGGGGAATGGAGGCAAGCGAGGGAGCGTCATCCTGACTGTGTGAGGGAGGGAAGTGAGGGGCTCATTTTGGGGTGGGGATTTCATCTGCCCTGATTGAGGCTGTCCTGCAGGTGCGCACTCCGGTGCTTGGCCGGGTTCCCGGTGTCTCCATAAGCACCAGTGGCATCTACACGGAGCTGCGCAGCCAGGCTGAGCTGCTCGTCTGCTTTGATGGCAATCAGCACCTGGAGATCCAGCTCTCCAGCGCCTACTTTAGCCAGGTGAGCATGGCTCCACCCCCATGGGCTTGGCTCTGTCCCCATTAGCGGGACCCCTTCATGGCTCCACTCCGCCTAGTCACGTCCACCACAGGTGGGAACCCTGTCTGACCACACCCCAGGCGTCTGACCACACCTAGGCCACACCCCGATGTCCTGTCCATGCCCCCATTAACCAGACTCCTTCCTGATTCCACCCACTGCCCCATGACCCAAATCTGTGGAAGGGTGCGGCTGACCCTTGACCTTTAGGTGACTCTGACCTCTGAACCCTCTCCCAGGTGTGTGGTATGTGCGGGAACTACAACAATCAGAGCCAGGATGACCTGGCCCTGCCCAGTGGATACCCAGCTGCCAACGCCACTGACTTCGGCAACAGCTGGCGGGCGCCTGGTGACCCGGACCCGGGGTAAGGGCAGGGACCACTGACTGGGGGAGAACAGGTGGACCATTGTCTGTGGTGGAGGGGGAAGTGAACTGGACCATTGGCCACAGAGTAGGGGGCTTGGGCTTGACAATTGACTACAGGAGGGGTCCTGGGCTGGACCATTGACTGTGAGCTGACCCATTGACCACGGGGGGGCAGGGATGGATCATTGGCTGCTGGGAATGGAGGCCAATGATCCATCCCTGGACCATTGACCATGAGTTGGGCCGGGGCTGGACTATTGTCTGTGAGAGGGGCCTGGGCTGGACCATTGACCAAGGAGAGTGCAGGTCATTGACTTGGTGTCTGGGAGGGGTTCCTGGGCTGGACTATTGACCATAAGAGAGAGGTACCTGCACCAAATCATTGACTGTTGGGGGACTGGTGTTGGGGGGATGGACTAAATCATTGTCTGGGGATGGGTGGGCTGGATCATTGACTAGTATGGGGCACTGGAATAGACTAGGGCAGAGGTTGTGGGAGAAAGTAGACCACTGACTAGTGGGGGGTGTGGGCTAGTGCATTCACTAGGTGTGTGTGTGGGGAAAGCTAAACCATTGTCTGGGAGGGGAAATGGATTAAACCACTCTTTGGGGGTGGAGGTGGTGCTTAGTTTAAACCATTCATGGGGGGAGACAGTTGCTCTACACCCCTTTCCCCACTCACCTGCCCTTGTCCTGCTGCCAGCTGCCAGCCAGACAACCGGGAGGACCCGGAGCCCCACTGCAGCCCACTGGAGAAGGAGCGCTTCAGTGCCCTGTGCCGAGAGATCTTGGCCCCCAAATACCAGGCCTGCCATGGGGTCCTGCCCTCGCAGTCCTTCCTCCAGAGTTGCCTCTTCGACATGTGCGAGTACAAGAGCATGGTCTCCACCCTCTGCGACAACATCCAGGTGTACGCCGAGGCCTGCAAGAGCCAGGGCGTGGCTGGCCTCTCCTGGAGGAACAGCACCTTCTGCCGTAAGAGCCATGAGGCTCTGCCAAGAACTCCCTGTGGGGCATCCAACTTGACAGATTGCAAAACTTTGGGCTGGGGAGTTTCTTTAGCTTGCAGCGGATTCACCAAGTGTAGCCACATGGTGTAGCCAGGCCCACATGGAAGGGCTGCTGCTTTCCTGGGCAGGGGCTGCTTTCTAGAAGGGGGAGGACTAACTGGTAGGGCAGGGTAGGGGTGTGGCTTGAGCTTTTCAGGGTTGTAACCCACCACCACTGACAGCAGACTTGGGCCATCTATGGTTTTAGCCACATCCACAACGTTTCCTGTTTAACAGAAACAGGGAACTGGTGGTGTTGCACAGGGGTCTGTACTGGGACCAATCCTATTCTGCATATTCATAAATGATTGAGAGAGAGAAGGGTAAACAGTTACATGGCAAAACTTGCAGATGATTCTAAAATGCTCAAGATAGTTAAGACCAAAGTAACTGTGAAGAGCTTCAAAAGGATTTCACAAAACTAGGTGATTGGACAACAAAATGGCAAATGAATTTTAATTTTGATAAATGCAAATTAATGCACATTGAAAAACATAATCCCAACTATAAATGCAAAATGATGGGGACTAAATTAGCTGTTACCACTCAAGAAAGAGATCTTGGAGTCATTGTGGATAGTTCTCTGAAAACATCCACTCAATGTGCAGCAGCAGTCAAAAAAGCAAACAGAATGTTAGGAATCATTAACAAAAGGGATAAAAAATAACACAGAGAATATCTTATTGCCTCTGTATAAATCAACAGTACGCCCATATTTTGAATACTGCATGCAGATGTGGTCGCCTCATTGCAAATGCCTATCTTGACATTGGAAAAAGTTCAGAAAAGGGCAACAAAAAATATTAGGAATTTGGAATGGCTGCCATATGAGGAGAGGTTAAAAGCACTGGTACTTTTCAAATTAGAAAAGAGGAGACTAAGGGTACATCTACACTGCAAGGCTATTTCCCAAAATAGATACCCTGCGTCTACACAAGCCGCCCATTATTTTGAAACATTTTTTGAAATAATGGGCGCAGAAGGTTCGCCATCAAACCTTATTGCATGCGGAATAAGGGATGGCTCAAAACAGTGTTTTATTTTGAAATTTGGCACTGTATAGATGTGCCAAATTTCAAAATAAGCTATTGTGAAATGAAATCCAAATAAGATGCACAATTTGCATAGCGCAAATTGTGTATCTTATTTCAAATTTAGGGTGCAGTGTAGAGACACCCTTTGGTGGGATATGATCAAGGTCTATAAAATCATGATGGTGTGGAGAAAGTGAATAAGAAAAAGTTATTTACTTGTTCCCATAACATGAGAAGTAGGGGTAACCAAATGAAATTAATAGGTAGCAAGTTTAAAACAAACTAAAGGAAGTACTTCTTCACACAGCGCATAGTCAACCTGTGGAACTCCTTTCCGGAGGATGTTATGAAGATCAAGACTTTAACAGGGTTAAAAAAAGAGCTAGATACATTCATGGAGGATAGGTCTATCACTGGCTATTAGCCAGGCTGATCAGGGATGTGTCCCTAGTCTGTTTGTCAGAAGCTGACAATGGGTGACGGGAGGGATCACTTAATGATTCTCCATCTTGTTCATTCCTTCTGGGGCACCTAGCATTGGTTACTGTCGAAAAACAGAATACTAGGTTAAACAGACTTTTGGTCTGACCCAGTCGTGCCATTCTTATGTTCTTAACAACTTCCTTTGTCTTTTTGCCAGATTCACAAAGTTGGGGTTGGTTTTGTTTGTTCCTTTTTGCCTGTAAGACTTGCCTGAAGTTTTTGCTAGATTTCATATTTTTTGTCTGGGTATTTCCTTTCTTTTTTGGTCAGTCCCGCTCATTTTTTGGTCTGGAAATGTCCCCCATGTGGTAGCCAGAATCACAAAGGAGGTTGTTTTTGTTTGTTTGTTTTTGTGTGGGAATTTCCTTAGTTTTGTAGCCACATTCACAGAGACTTTTGTTTTGCTGGTGAATTTCTTTATTTTTTAGCCAATTCCACCAAGTTTTTATCTGGAAATGTCTTTTTTCCCCAGCAAAGCCTGCAATGGTACAACATGGTTTTGCCTGGGAATGTCCTTCATTCTTTTGGATTAGCCAGCTTCACACCTATTTTCCTGGGATTTTCCTTTCAGGTCCACAGAAGTATTTTGGCCAGGAATTTCCTTTGCTCTTCCACAGAGATTTCTATAGTTTAGTGTCACAAAGTTTTAATGGCTGGGAATTGCCTTTTATTTTTTTCAGTTTAACTAGTGACACACAAAGGATTTCTGGTCAGGAATTTCCTTAGTTCTTCCATTTAAAATTCTATAGTTATATCATAGAGTTGCTGTAGATTTATTTGATTTTTTTTCCAGCTGGAATTGCTGGTTTTGTTTCATAGTTTAGTGTCACGCAAAGATTTTCTGGCTGGGAATTTCCTGATATTTCCCATAGACATTTCTACAGTTTAACAACATTTTTGGACTACGAATGACCTTAAAAATGACCTTATTTCCCCCAAAAAGCAAAAAACACACTAACAATAATGGAAATCCTAAGGGGGGAGACTTTGTTAATTGAAACTTCCAAAACAAACTTCCTTGTCTCTCCAGCTCTGCCATGGCCCCCGCACAGCCACTACACTGAGTGCGCCTTGCCCTGCCCAGCCACCTGCACCGATCTTTACGCTGCGGCCAGCTGCCCAAACCCTGCAGCTTGCGTGGAGGGCTGCGCCTGCAACCGCAGCTACGTGCTGAGCGATGAGACCTGTGTTGACATGGGAGTGTGCGGTTGCCTGGACGACCAGCAAGGTTACCATAGCATGAGTCCAGTGGGGGGGGGGCTGCTGTACAGAAATGGGGCAGGAGTTGGAGGCAGGTTGTGACCCTCCTGGCTCTGTCCTTCCAGATGGGGGACACATGGTTGAGCAGCCGGTGACTGCAGCCAGCGCTGTACCTGCCTGGTGAATAGCAGCACCCCCTGCCAGCTGTTCCAGAGCCTGGGGGGGTCCCAATGCACCCTCAGCAATGCTGGGAACTGCTACTGCAAACCCACCAGTGAGTGACGGGCAGGGACGGTTCCTGGCAGTGGGACTGGGGAGCACGACTGATTTGGGGGGATATGGGCAGTGGGGGAGGGAGCAGAAATGCCCCGAAGGACCCCTAACATTCCCTCACCCCTCTGCCAGAGTATTACCAGTGCACCATCTCCAGCGACCCCCCACTACCGCACCTTCAACGGCTACATCTACCACTTCCAGGGCCGGGCCAACTACACCCTGACCACCACCCTGGCCACTCTGCCCTCGCCCTGCCCTCGCTGAGCATCGTGGGCTGGAACCGGCGCCGGGTGGCTTGGCACCGCGTGTCCTTCCTGCAGGAGGTCTATGTCTTGGTGTACTGCTACAAGGTCACCATGATGGAGGGCCGCAAACTGGTGGTGAGCACCCCATAGAACCAGCCTCCCCCCAGAGGTGTCGGCATCTCAGTGCCAAGCAAGAGGTCCCTGTTTAACCGGTTCCTCTCCTCGTTTTGTGCCTCCGCTAGGTTGATGGGCTGCGTGTGACTCCCCCGTTCCAACCCTTGGAAGGGCTCATTATAACACAGAGGGGACGCAGCCTTTTTCTGCAGACAGACTTTGGCCTTTCAGTCTCTTTTAATGGCAGGGACTATTCAGGTAAAATGGGAATGGGGCATCGGCCTGTCCCCTCCAAGAGGCACCAGCTCCCATTCAGCCCCAGGGCAGGGACTGGCTGGCTCAGGGGGGCAGTGGCATGGATTTGGGGGCGCTGTGTCTGTACTCTCTCTCTTTCCTCTCTCAGAAATTGTGCTTCCAACCACCTACCAGAGCTATGTGGGGGGCCTATGTGGGAATTTTGATGGGCACCGGGACAATGAATACACCAAGCCAGATGGCACCAGGACCTGCAGCCCCACTGAATTCAGAGAGAGCTGGGCCATCAGGAGCCCCTGGAGCAGGGAACTCAGTCACATAGAGCTTCCCCGGACCAGGTAAAACCCCTCCACTGTGCTTGGCCCTGTCAGTGGGTTTCCACAATCTCCCCACTCCCCCAGTCAGTCAGTGGGTGTCTTGCGGTCATCCCCCCATCCCAGGCAGTGAGTGTATCATGATCTCCTTTCCACCCAAGCTGGTGGGTGTCTCATGGTCTCCCCCCATAGTCAGTGGGTCTCTCATAGTCTCTCCCCTCCCCCAGTCAGTGGGTGTCTCGCGGTCGGCCTCCACCCCAATCAGTGAGTGTTTCACAGTCTCTCCCCAAACCCCCAATCAGTAGGTGTCTCACAGTCTCTCCCCAAGCACCAGGCAAAGGATGTCTTACGGTCACCCCCCACCCCAGTCAGTGGGCATCTCTCATTCTCTCCC
>JANRFK010004824.1:6756859-6767186 GCA_030068395.1 Apalone spinifera
CCCCACAACTCCTGTGCCCACGCCATCCCTCTGGTCCCCCACCGCCCTCTATTCACCAGGGGGTCCCACCTGATGCAGATCACAGCTGCCACCACAACAGCGAGCACCAGCAGGGCCCCCACAGCGGCTGCTCCTGCGATCAGTCCCAGTTGCTCTGTCCGGCCCCCCGTTTCTGGGGAGAGAGAGACCATCAGGGCATGAGAGATGCCACCTGGCCTGGTGCACACAGCAAAGTAGAAGGGCCAGGCTGGGATCACTGAGGCAGGGCTCCTCCTGCACTGAAATTGGCCACAAGGGGCGCCAGCTCCTGAGCTATCTGGGGGGGGAGTGTCATATAGGGGGGCACTGGCCTTGGGGCAGCACATCCCACCAAGAGCTGGAGGCCTCCAGCAGCAACACAAGCCAGTCTCTGGGCACACCCGGTAGGCAGCGGGCCAGGGCGGCGTCAGGCAAAGGAGTGTCGTCTGTCCAGCCTCACCTGCAGCCTAGCACCCCCATGCAACCTTCATCCTCGTGCAACCTTCCTCCATGTGCAGCTTTCAACCTCATGCAAACTAGTCACCACATGCAACCTTTATCCTTGTGCAGCCTTCATTCTTGTGCAACCTGACACCAATGTGCAACTTTCATCCACATCAACCTGACAGGCCCATGCAATTTTCCTCCATTTGCAACCTCCATCTATGTCAACCTGACACACATGAACAACCTTCATCCTTGTGCAACCTGGCACTATCTGAACCTCGCACAAGGACCCAACACCCAGGGTTGAGCATCAGCACTAGTTGGAACCAGCCCGCTGCCCCCTGTACCCAGAGGGACAGACAGTTCAGGAGGGGGGGACTCACCGCTGCCCTGCGTGGGGAAGACAATCTCTGGCCCGAAGTCTCCATAGCCGGCCTCAGAGCGGGCGCGGACCTGCACCCCATACAGTGCCCCACGGCGCAGCCCTGCCAGCTCCACCCGGGCCTCTGACGCCTTCAGAAACATGGGCGCTTCCCCACCTGCTGCACCCTGGGAGAAAGATAGGGGTTAGCCCTGACTCTGTGGCTCAGAGATTTCCCTCCCTCCGAGGTCTCCCTGCCTTCCAGCCCCTTCTCAACGCCTCTACAGTCCCTGAGATCCTGCTGCCCCCCATTGGCCTCTCAATCCACCCCATGTCCCTCAGTCACTCTCCCCCCACTGTCCCTCCAACCCCCTCTACATGCTGCCCCTGACCACTCCTCTCCCCACAGCCCCATCCTGATCCTCCAAGCTTTGGTCCCCTCCCCGCTCCTCTTCATACCTTCCCCCACTCACCTTCTCATAGTATTTCACCTCATAGTCAAGGATGCGCCCGCTGGGGGGGCTGGGCACCGGCCAGGTCAGCAGCATCCCACTGGGGGAGACAGATGCCTGCAGGATCTCAGCCACGGGCAGGGGCACTGCGGGGAGACACCAAGTCACAGTGGGGCTGGCAGGGGCTGCCGGTCGGTAGTGACAAGGACTGGCAGGGCTGGCGGAGCCCAGGACTGGGCTAGCAGGGACTGTGGGTCAGAAGTGAGGGGCACCGGCAGGGTTAGGGGAACCTAGGGCTGGGCTAGCAGGGGCTGTGAGTCAAGAGTGAGGGGCACTGGCAGGGGCTGCAGATCAGGAGTGAGGGGCACGACCCACGTCTCACCGTCCTTGTTGGTGGTGACGTTGACCGACTCAGACTGGGGCGGGTGGGGGCTCAGGGTGGACACACCATTGACAGCCTGGATTTCAAAGGTGTACGTCACATATGCCTGCAGTCCCTGGACCTTCACCCCTGGCTCCAACAGCCCCTCCACACCGGGGTCGAAGGCCAGGCGGGCGCAGCGCCGGCAGGGCAGCCCCTCGGGACATTCGGAGCAGAGCACATTGTAGCTCACGTCCCCACGGCCCCCCCGATCCAGGGGCTCGCTCCAGGCCAGCACGACCACCGAGCCGTTGATCCGGGACACTATGCTGCGCGGAGCTGACGGTGTCTCTGCAGGGAAGGGGAGAGAGAGAGATAGAATCCAGGAGTCCAGGCTCCCAGCCCCCTTCCTTCCCCACACTCTAACTACTAGCCCCATTCACTAGTCTGAGCTGGGAAAGAACCCAGGCATCCTGGTTCTCAGCCCCCCTGCTTTAGCCCACCAGCCCCACCCCAGGGCCACTCACTGGTGCAGGGAGAGTCAGGGGAGTCAGAACTGGCGCGGAAGTACCCGCTGAGGCAGGAGCAGATGGTGGCGCCGGATGCCAAGGTGTGGCTTTGGGAGGGGCAGAGCTGGCAGGAGCCTTCACCCTGTGTGGCCTTGAAGTACATGGGGGCACAGGCTGGCAAGACAGAAAAGGGGGATCAGACAGTGCTATACTAGGAAACAAAGTGTTAAATGGTCGCCATGGCCCGCCCCAGAGGTGGCTGCATCTCAGCGCCACTCAATCCCCCACCCCGCCATGAATGCCCCTCCCCCCACATATTTTGGATTCCTTGTCTGCCAGCCTCCAGCTCTGGGGGGCCCGGCCAGGTGTCCAGGAGGCTGTTCTCCCAGGCTGGGGGCAGCTGGCGGGGATAAAGGAAGTGTTCCTATTGCAGCCGAGAGATGAAAGGTGTCTCTGCCCCACCCTGAGTGATGGGGTTGGACTAACCTCCCACCTCCCTAGCTCAGTAATCCTAGCTCCTTCCCAATCACCACCTGCTGCTCTGCTCGAACCCACATGTGCCCCAGAAAACCCAGGCATCCTGGGGTCTAGTCACATACCTCAAAACCCAGGCATAGAGGGGACCTGGGAACTCGAGGTTGGGACCCCTAAATACCCTGTTGCCTGCATCAGAGCCACATGTCTGGGGACCCTCCCAAAGGCCCCCTCGCCCAGCCCCCACAGCAGAACACCACATTTGGGGACTCCCCAAAGGCCACATTGCCCAGCCCCTGTGGCAGAATCCCGCATCTGGGAACCCCCTAAAGGCCCCATCACTCAGTCTCCACAGCAGAACCCTGCATCTAGTGACTCCCCAAAGGCTCATCACCCAGACCCTGCAGCAGAACCCTGTGTCTGGGGACCCCCTGAAGACCCATTGCCCGTCCCCTGTGGCAGAACCCTAGCATCCAGGACTGCTCACCTCGGCACTGGGTATTCTGCTCAGCAACCTGATGCCCAGCCAGGCAAACGCAACCAGCAGGAGTATGGTCTGCCCAATGTCCGTCCTCCCGGCAGTACATGCTGAGGGGCCCGGGGCCTGCTGGGACGGCCCCATCCACGCAGGCGCCACCCACCGGCATGACTAGCTCCCGGGGCACGGTCTCAGGGAAGGTGGCCAGGCGGACCACAGTGCCCGGGCACTTCTTGAAGTAGAGGCGGACACCCAGCAGCGCCATGCAGGCTCCCTGGTCCTGGAAGGCCACGTAGAATCCGGCTTTGGTAAGGGGCCCCAGCCTCAGTGTCTTGACATTGACTTTGCCTGTGGCCTCAGCACCCGGCCGCTTGCGGGTCAGATGCTCAGCCGCCACCGTGTCCACCTTCACCCAGGGGTTCTCCAGCCAGGGCGGCTCGGTGGCCGTGGCCACATCGGCATCGGCCTCGTAGTAGAAGAGGTTGAAGGTCTCCTTGCAGGCGCGTGCAGGGCGGGGCAGGGAAAAACACTCCACCACCGTGTAGCGCAGCTCAGCGTAGACGTATGACGCCTCCCGGCGTCCCACAAACCTGCTGCGCAGCCAGGCCTCCTGGCCCGGCCCCTCCACCGCACACACCTCGAAGGTGCGCACCGACTGTTGGCGTTCCTCGTCCAGCCCACTCAGCTCCTCCCACTGCCGGATGGGAACAGGGGTTCGGGAGAGGGAAGAGGGTGTAGAGATATTGGGAAGGTAGGGGAAAGAAGAGGTGGAAAGTGGGGGACATGAGGGAGGAGGAAGGAGATGGGGCACAGGGTAGAGGGGAGAGATGCAAGGCACAGCAGGACGTTGTGGGGCACAGAACAGGAGAGGGGACACAGGTCAGTTGGCAGAGTGGCTAGACACTCAGCCCCCCTGATTCCTCCATAGCCCCCCAAACCTCCCAACTCTCCACCTGCCCCCCAATAAACCCCCACCCTCCCGCTAATCTGGGATCTTCCCATACTAGCCATCCTGCAATTTCATGGAGCCTGCGATTCCTTGCCCTCACAACACAGCCCCTGTTGCAAACCTGTCCCCCTCCCATCTGCCCTCCTCCCCTCACCTGGCCATCAGTTTGGGGGTATGTCGTCCACTTCAGATCCGACGTCTCCAGACGGGTGTTCAGCAAAGTCTCTGGGAGACAAAGAAGGGGGGAGCTGCAAGTCAGGAATGAGGGGCACCAGCAGACGTGGGGTGGGGGGGAAGCAGGGCTGGGCTGGCAGGGGCTGCGAGTTGGGAGAGGCAGAGAATTTAGGAGTACTGGCTCCCAGAACCCCCTTCTTTAATTACTAGTCTCCACTCTCCACCCTGTGCAGGGGAGAGAACCCAGGAGCCCTTTCCTCTCCCCCGCCCCCATCCTGTGCACACAGGGGCTATGGGTGATGGTTTTAATGGGGTGAATCTCAGTCTAGGCCTTGGCTTTAACCAGGGAGGGGAAGGGGCAATATCCTTGGGGTATGTAGAGGACTTGCCAGGGACACTGCAACCTGCAGAGATGCCTGCCTCAGTTTCCCACGGGCTCCAGGGAAAGTGCCCACAAAAGTTGTGCAGGAGGCCTCAGCCTTGTACGCACAGCTCTGGTACCACATGCTTGCACAACTGTGTGAGATTTCTGTCCCACTCCATGGCCACACGGGGAAACCAATAACCTGATGGGGTCAGAGGGCTGGGGCACATGTTGGAAGCCTGGTGTGTTTAAGGGAGGTGGAATTTAGGGGGCACACAACAGATCAGTGGTGCAAGACTCTGGAAAAAGGGGAGAACTGCTGCACTAGGAGGCCTGGGGGAATGGGGAGGGGCCTGTCCCCTCTAGGGGGTGCCAGCTCTCACCTGACCCCAGGGCAGGCACTGGCTGGCTCGGGGGGGCAGGGAATTGGGCATGGGATGTGTCCCCTGTAGGGGGCACCAGTTCTCATCCAGCCCCAGCTCTGGCCTCTCCATCCCCTTTTGGGCCTCCCGGCTCCAGCTGCCAGACCATGACACACACACCCCACCCCCTCCCGCAGCCTGTGTTCTCCTCTCTCCCTGGCTAAATCCATCCCAGATGTGAATGAGTAACCCTCTGCTGTCCCTGCCTGGCTTCCCGGACTGAAGGGGGTTGGTCCAAGAAGAAAAGCTGGGAGCCTGGACATCTGGGTTCTCTTCCCGGCTCTGGGATGGGGGTGAGGGCTAATGAGTTGGAGCTGTTCTCCTCCCAGAGTTGGGGAGAGAACCCAGGAGTCCTGACTCCCAGCATACCCCCCTGCTGTAACCCACCAGCCCCCGCTCGCCTCCCAGAGCAGAAGAGAGAACCCGGGAGTCCTGGCTCCCATCCTTCTTACTGTAACCCACCAGCCCCCACTCCTCTCCCAGAGCAGAGGAGAGAACCCAACCATCCAGGGATGAAAAGGTGGAAGGACTGAAAAGATAGGCAGCAAAGAAGGAAAAAGGCTGTGAAGCAAAAGGATGGAGAAGGAGTGTACAGAGGCAAGCTGGAAGAGAAGCAGAGGGTCGAGGAAAAGATTGTGAAGAGAAAGAGAAGAAAAAAGCTTGTGAGATAGAGCAAAAGAGAAAGAGTGAAAGAGTGAAATCCACAGTGAATGGATGGAACAAAAAGAGAAGGCTTGAAAGGCTAGTGCCAGGGCAAATGCAGGGCGAAGAAGAAACATCTGCCAAGGCCTTTTGGGACAGGGGAAAAAGGAGCAAGACAGGGAGTTAGTGGCGGGAGACACTTTCCTGAGAGTTTGGTGGCTGGAACAAGAGAGAGGAAGAACAAACAGCAGGGAAAGAAAGAGCAGGAGGCAGTGTGAGAGGAGTGCCTGTTTGGGTTTTTTCAAAGGCCTGATTTTCTCTTGCCACAAGCAAGCTGGCTCCCTCCATTCCTGCAGCAGAGAGGGAGGGAAAGAAAGAAAGAAAGAACTTTGCTAAGCCAGTTTTCTGTCAGAATGAAATATTCTGACAAAAGGGGGGGTGAAACAGGGTTCAATGAAAAGCAGTACAGAGTGAAGTTGCGGCTCACTCTGTTTTAAAGGCTTTATTAAAACACAATCAATTAAAACTCGGGAGCTGAGCAAGAGGGGTGTATGGAGGTGGCTGGAAGGATGAAAGAGCTAGCTAATGAAACTTCATTCTTTTGTAGCCACTATATATGCGCTGTACAAAAATTGGCAGCCCCCCCCCCCACTCCAATCCACAAACTCCCACTCCTCTCTCAGAGGTGGGGAGAGAACCCAGGCATCCCCGCTTTCAGCCCCTCCACTCTGACCAACCAGTCCCCACTCCTGGGGTGAAAATCCAAGAGTCCTGGCTCACAGCCCCCCTGCTCTCACCCACCAGCCCCCCACTTCCGTCCCAGCATCAGGAGAGAATCCAGGTGTCCTGGTGCCTCTTTAGAAAAGAGATGCACTCTCTTTAGAACTTTCAAAACACACAGAAATCTGCACAAATCACACCAATTTTCACTCACCTTCCACTGCCTGACTGAGGGGAATCCAAAAACAAAACAGCCAGACTTCCATGGTTCAGGACAATCCAGAATGCCTCTGCAGAGTAAAATCCACTATGGGCTCCAAGTGAAATCTTGATCACCAAGGGAGGGAATTCTCAATCGGGAAAAATAATTTCAGAAAAATAATCCTTCGACAGATTTCTGAACCACCATGATCTGGGAATATTTAATGCCTCAACATTTCCTCTATTTGGCAAGACTCAGCAACCCCCAGATAGCCCAAAATTTTGACCTACAAGAATATTTATGTCCTAAGAAATTACTTGAGTCTGGAAAAAATAACCTGATAAATTTTTGGTATGGTAAAATCATATTCTCTACCCTCCCAATTTTTCTAATCTTGAAAAAAAATCCCCCTAGTTTAAAAGCAAAGTAACTCCCTTCAGATTTAAAGAAAACATCTGTAATCTGGAAAACGACCCCCCTAAATGTGCTGTGTCTAGAACAAATGAAAATTGTATTTTTTGCCTGTCTGGAGGGAAAAACACGTTTTTCTCAGTCTACAAAAATTCAACCCCCCCAAAATGTCTCCTAAACACAAAAACTTTAATCCTCCATTTTCCCTGGTCGAGGATTGTTTCACCCCAATTCCCTCAACACCGGAAACATGAAACCCTGATTTTCCTGCCCCAATCTAGAAAAAATTAAATCCAGATTTCACCCTGAGCCAGAAACAATAAACTCAATTTTCCCCCCAATCTAGAAAAATTCAAACCCAGATTTCATCCCACTCTAGAAAGAAAATTAAATCCAAGTTCAGCTCCCAATTTAGAAAAATATAAACCCAATTTCATCCTGAGCTCAAAAAAATAAACCCAGATTTCTTCCCAATCTAGAAAAAAAACAAACCCACATTTTTCCAAACCTAGTAAAATAATCTAAAAAATAAGTTTATCTTGGGGAAAAACCTGATTCACTTATAAATGTAGATTCTAGCAAACCAATGGAGCCAAACTCCCTCCCCATCCAGAAAAGTTGGCTTCTCCAAAACTTTCTCACTCTGGACAAACTTGCTCCTCACAAATCAGAGACGCTGAGCCCCCTAAAAAGTCTCCTGACTGGAAAGAAGATGACCCAGGAAAATTCTAGAATCAAGACTTTTTGATCCCCTAAAAAGTCCAATGGCCAGAGTCTCAAAGCTCCTGAAAAGTCCTGGGTCTAGTGCAGATGATCCAGAAAAGTCCTGTGTGGGGTCACTTTGATCCCCTACAAGCGCCCTTGTCTGGAATAGCTGGTCTCAAAACAATCCCACGCTGCGGACAATGGCTGAGTCCAGAAAAGTGAAGCCACCCAGCCAGACTAGATACAGTCCCGCAATCTGTTTGAGCGTGGGGTGATGGGTCCCGACCCCATGGCTCTGGAAAGTGGACAAAGGAGAACTGACGCAGAGGCACAAGATTTTGGAGGCAGCTGCTAAAAGAAAGGGAAAGAAAAAAATAGCATCCAGGCAGGGAGGGGCATCTGTAATTTGCTCAGGAGGACCCCAAATTCCTCCCCATTCCTCCAAATCTACAGCATCCCCCACACTTTGCAAAAAGCACTGCAAAGTGGGGGGGGAGCAGACCAGGGCCCCCTGTAGTTCATGGGGACCCCATTATTTGAGGGCTCCCCAAAAATATTTAGGGCCCCCCAAAGGGCTAACACGCTGCTGGCCAGAGATCCTCCCCTCCCCTCACACTTGGGCCAGGCAAGGTCTTTGAAGATAGGCTCGCCAAAATCCATCAAAGAGCCCCGAAACCTGGCTGAGATGTGAGAATTCCCCCCAAACTCCCTGCGGGGTCACCCTCCCCAAAACCCCGCCCACCTAAAGCCGGGCAACAGCAAGGGAAGCTTTGGTTAGGGTCCCCACAAATCTTTGCAGGCCCCCAAGTGTCGGTCTCCCCGTGGGACTCCTGTATCTTTGCCAGAAGCGGCCCCCCACAAACAGCCACTTTCCCGAGCTGCGAACTCTTTGCAGTAAGTTTCTCCCTCCAGCCGTCGTCCCCGGAGCTGGACACGACCCAGACCCCCTCCAAAAGTATCTTAAACCCGCCCCCCGCTCGGAGCAGCAGCACCCGAGAGCCCGGCTTGGGGGAACCCCAAATCTTTGCATCCCCCCTCGCCCAGCGGGGCGCTGCCCCGGGACCTGCGCGGACCGCCTGGTTGCAGATCGGGAGTGGGGTGCTGGAAATCCGCCCCCGGACCCTGCGCTGCCCGCAAGCCCCCGCTCACCCAGGGCGCGCGGCGAACTCTGCGCTCACTTGCGGGAGGTAGGAGGAGGGGGCTGCGAGGCGGGGGTGGGCGGGGCGGTGTTTACACAACTGGGGGAGCAGGCGGGAGTGTTCTGTGTGCGCGCGTGTGTGTGTGTATAGGGGTATTACATGGTATGTGTGCAGAGGGGTGCTGCAGGCTGTGTGTGTGTGTATAGGGGTATTACATGGTGTGTGTGTGGAGGGGTGCTGCAGGCTGTGTGTGTGTGGAGGGGTGTTACAGGCTGTGTGTGCAGAGGGGTGCTGCAGGCTGTGTGTGTGTATAGGGGTCTTACATGGTGTGTGTGTGGAGGGATGCTGCAGGCTGTGTGTGTAGAGGGGTGTTACATGGTGTGTGTGTGGAGGGGTGCTGCAGGCTGTGTGTATAGAGGGGTATTACTTGCTTTGTGTGTGTAGGGGTATAACAGGCTGTGTGTGTAGGGGTGTTACAGGCTGTGTGTGTGTAGGGATATTACCGGCTATGTATGTAGAGGGGTGCTGCAGGCTTTGTGGGTATAGAAGGGTGTTGTACGCTGTGGAGATTAGAGGGGTAGTTGGAGTATAGGTGTAGAGGGTTGTTGATGGTGTTGGGGCACAGTGAGTTGTGTTGTGTGTAGGTACCGTGTGGATACGAGAGCGAGGGGCACAGCTGGCGGGCTCCCAGAGACATTGGCTAGAGGCTGTATAGCAGCAGCTCCATGCCCCCCATGGGATGAAGGAGGGGATGATTGCTGGATGGAACCAGTGCCCCATTGTGTGTCAGGCATGCACAGACCTGCACTGTCCCCCTCCCCAGCACTGATGCCATGAGAGCTGTTCCCTGTGTGTCAGAGCCCCTGTACTGCTGTCAACAGAGGGTGAGTCCCCCCATCCCAGTACCCCCATATGTCTGTTGCTCGCCCCACCCTACACTTTTCTTCTAACAGCCCAGTCCTGAGCTAGCAAAGGCTGTGTGTGGGGAGTGAAGGACAGAGGTGGATTGTGACATGAAGGCGGTTGGGAGCCAGGACTTCAAGGTTCTCTGCCTGGCTCTGAGGCAAGTTCTACCCATTGCTGGGCTGTAGAGATAAGGTTCCATCCTCGCTCTCTAGTCTCCCACACCTCGTGTCCCAACCTTGGGGGGGAGAGGAAGGGGCAGGGCGGGGTCTCCCAGGGCCAATTTCCTTGGGCTTGCTGGAGCCAGGCAGGAAACCCGCTCAGAGCAGAGCAGAACAGTCCCCCCTCCTCCCACCACTCACATACACCATGGTCAGTGGGAGCCATGGGGACTGAATACTCTCTGGGAGCCCCTGGGCAGGGCTTTGGGGGTTAGAGCTGCCCCCTTACTCAGCATGGCCAGCCCTGACAAGACCCAGAACCCAGGAGTCCTGGCTTTCAGTCCCCCTGCTCCAGAGGTGAAAGGAAGTGGGTGCGCCCTGGTGCGCAGCTCCGGCAAGAGCTGGCTGAGCTGCGGCAAAAGCCAGCAGGGAGCT
>JANRFK010004824.1:6779010-6794723 GCA_030068395.1 Apalone spinifera
TCCGCCAGCGTCACACAGGAGGGTTCATTGAGCACTGAACCCAGCACAGGAACTGCCAGGCCTGTAGGCCTGGCCCCCCTCAGCCCAGCACGTCTGAGTCTCCCCTGCAGCCAGGTGGGCTTTGCCTGCTCCCCCTGCCCAGTCCAGCAGCCCCCTCCTTCCAGCCCAGTGCCCATATCCCTCCCCAGCAGGCCCTCCCCTGGCCTCTCTCTTCTGCTCAGATAACCAGGGTCACTTGGGTCCTCTCTTCTCCACCTCCCCTCTCCTCCACCCGTTGTCTCCCCCACTGGTTGAGACCAGCTGAGCAGGTAACCCATAGCCCGTTGTCTTCCTGCTGACCAGAACCGGATGTGCCATCTGTACACCAGTCACTGGGGTCCCTAGTTCTGTGCTGCTCCCTTATAACAAAATATCTTGTTAAACCAGTAACACCCAAGAACCCCTTCTTGTTAAACCAGTAACACCCACAAAACCCCCACTTCATCATAGTAACCTGCTGACTTGCCCCAAAGGAGTCTCTGAATAACCAGCCACACCTTTCCCCTTGCGCAGCTCTCTTGGTGTCCCAGGCAATGGGTGATAGTGATGATGAGTACGACCGTCGGCGTAGGGATAAGTTCCGTCGGGAGAGAAGTGACTATGATCGCTCCCGGGAACGTGATGACCGGCGCCGGGATGATTGGAATGACAGGTGTGGAATTTGGGGAGTCCAGGTGGTTTCTGTTACGTCATGGCTTTCTGGAAAAGGGATCCTGCTGTGTTGGTGCCTGGCCCTGAAAGGCGTGGGAGACTTGTGTGTGGGTGACTTTTCCAGGGGAGGGTGTGCTGTAGAGCTCTATATCTTTGATTATCTTGCCCCAGCAGATACACGTGTGGACTAGGCGTGTAAGATTCTTGTCAAACAGTTAACTGGTTAAACTTTAGTTTAACCTAATAGTTGACTGATTAGGGGGATCTCTCCATTCCAGCCCACTGGGCTTCTGCTCCTGCCCCGAGTGTTGGGGTTCGAGCAATGCTTCACCTGGTAGGGAGATGCTGCTTGATTAACCAGTTACCCATTCACATCCTTAGTGGTGGCATGATTTACTTTTTGGGGATAACAGTGGAAGGGAGTGTAGAAGTTCCCTGGTGGAAGAATCTATCAGTGTGGTGACCAGTTTGTCCTTGTAGGGAGTGGGACCGTGGCCGGGAGCGCCGGAGCAGGGGCGAGTACCGGGACTACGACCGCAACCGCCGGGAGCGTTTCTCTCCCCCTCGGCATGAGTTGAGTCCTCCGCAGAAACGCATGCGCCGCGACTGGTGAGTTAGTGCCCCTTGCTGGGTCCCCAAAGTGTGCCACCCTGGTTAAAAGATCAGTATACATACAGAAGTACAGTTCTGAGATCAGTTTCATACTAGCAATGACAGGTCTTACAGAATTAGTCTGTAGTTTATAGTCCGATATTCATATTTTTGGGTGGGATCCAGATGGAACTAAAGATCTCAAGCTTAGAACTTAGCTTCCCTGATTAAAGCATCAAGCAGATCTGAGAACAATGTTCCCTCTAATTTTTTCCATCCAAACATGGATTATTTCAGTCCACGTGCAGAATATATTTGTATGTGCACCAAGGCATGTGTGAATGTGCAGCACCAACAGAAACACACAACCTAGCTGTGGACGCTCACTAATCAGGTGGGCAGCATTAGAATTACTGCCGAGCAGCTGCCGAAGTAGTCAGCTTACAGGGAACCCCGAGTGTTAAAAGGATTGCCTCCTGCATTTGTGCAACCACTCATGGAAGATTCAGATGCTGCCTGGCTGAATAGCCCAGTGCCCACAGCTAGGTTTTTTTCTTTCTACTGGTGGTGCACATTCACACATCCCTTGGTGCATGTGGATGGAAAAGATTAGTAGGAAGATTGATCATGTCCCAAGGGTGTTTATACCGAGAGTCCTGCATATCTGTAGTTCATTTTTGCAGATACAGGTATACATTTTGTATCAACACAGGGCTCTATTTATATAGATTTCTAACAGTCTTCTGGCCCTGCAGTCCTGGGTGAACTTTGAAGTAACCCATTTCCCAAACATGGCCAACAACTACATGAAGTAACATAAGGTAATGTATCCATTAAGTCACTTTAAAGTGACACACGGACAGTCGCATTATTTCACCCGAGATTCATCTAAATGTTAATATTCTCTTTGACCCAATAATTATAGTAATAGACAGAAACTGTTTACATGGCTAATATCTAACAAAATATAAGTAAATACATACAACTACTATTACCATTAATTTCTGGCCATACAGGTTAGGAATGTGAACATGTACAGAGACAACAGCACAGCCAGCTCCCATGGAGCTGCCTCTCCCCCCTCTTTGATGTGTCACTGATATAGAGCAGGGGTGGGCAAAAGGGCCTTTGCGGTCCTGATCCAGTTTGCCAAGTGGGTTGATTCAACCTGCAGAGGCCCTGCCGCTTCCCTGCTCCCAGGCCAATTAGGACCTGGGGGTGGGGGAGTGCGTAAAGCTTCCTCCCGCCCTGGCAGGACCACACAGCGCTTTGAAGTACCATGAGCTTCTCACAGGGTGGGAGGAGATGTCAAGCACTCTCCCCACCCCCAGGCCCTGATTGGCCTGGGGGTGGGAGGAGCGCGCCCTCCCTCCTGCCCTCTGAGGAGCACACAGCACTTCAAAGTGCCACCCCCAGGCCCTGATTGGCCAGGGGACAGGAGGAGCATGCGAAGCCTCCTCCTGCCCTATGAGGAATGCATAGCACTTTGAAGTGCCACGCACTCTCCCCACCCCCAGGCCAATCGGGGTCGGGGCAGGAGAGCTGTGCGAAGCTTCCTTTGCCCTGCCCCGGCCCCGCAAGAAGCGCCTGGCACTTCAAAGTGTCACATGCTCCTCACAGGGCAGGAGGAGGCTTTGTGCTCTCCCCAGGCCCTAATTGGCCTGGGGGTGTGGGAGTGTGAAAAGCCTCTTCCCACCCTTCTAGGGGCATGGGTGCCTAGTGGAAAGGGGGGCGGCAAAGGCGCTCCACCCCCAGACCAATCATGGTCTGTGGGTGGGGTAGCCCAGAAGCATCCAGGTCCCACCCCTTCCGGGGCAGCCCGGGACCACTTCAAAAAATTTTGCCCACCCCTGGATATAGAGATAGCAATGCAGGGAGCAGGCAGGCAGGAGCCAGTATATGCCTGGAACCAGCTGCTGCCCATCTGCCTGTTGCAACCTCCCTGTGCTGCTGCTTCCCACAGAGACAGCAATGGGAGTGGGGAGAAGATGGGAGTTGGTGCTTGTCTGCCTCCCTTTTCCCCCCCTTCCCCACTGTGTAAACATGGAATGACTGAAAATTTCAGTGGTTACACATTTACAAAAGTAAATGCATTTTAACATCCCTAATATGGGTTTGCATTTCAGAGTTCTAGTTTGATGCGCATTGAGTGGCCTTAATTACCCTTTACATATTTTTCTAACCTAGCTAGCTGTATAGGTTGACTCTGGGTTCGTTAGCCTACAGAATGCTTAACTCTTTGTGGCAATGCTTAACTCTTATACTGTGTATAAGATTTTGTAATTATATAACAGTGGTAGAAACAATGGTTGTTATGGTCATGCTTTAATCAAATAACATCACCGGGCGATACCCAGATATTCCTGGCAAATGATCTGCTCCGAACGATGCTGAGAAAGATGAAACTCTCTCATAGATCTGTTAGACCCTGAGCATGTGAGCAAAAACTAGACAGCCAAGGATCTGCGAGAAGGAATCCTGGCCCTTTTCCCCCCTCTCCCTTCCCTCCTCCCCAAATCCCAGCTCCACCCATGACCATCCCTGGTGCCTCAAAGGAAGGAAATGAAAAAAAACCAACCTCCCAGAATATATAGAGGTTTTATAAAAATAAAACACCCTTCCTGACCTCAGATTCCAGCTGATCACAGCCCTGAAGCATTAAGCACATAAAGGGACACCTAATGCCACCAAATCCTGTCCCCAGCTAACACAAGCAGTCCTGTCATAAGTGTGCGTTCTCTTAAAACTGGCTTAGCTGTTTTCTCCCACAATTCATATCAGGAGGCAGATCAGTCCCTCTGATAATTAGAAACCTTCTAATTTCCCCTTGAATTTGTTCCTGGTTCATCCTTTGAGCCAATGTTAGCCTTTTGCTCCAATAGCTCTTTGCCCACCTTCATGTATTTAGAGAGAGTGAGCAGCCTCCCCTCTCAATTTGTGAGACTAAACAAATCAAATTCATGCAGTCCTGTCATCCTAGCTGTGCCACTTGCAATTTATTGCAATTTTTTGAACTGGAAGGCAGGTTTTTTTCCCCTTATTTCAGATACCTTTTGCATTCTGAGTCTAATCTCCTTTAAGTCCTTGTGCTTTTTGGTCCAGCCAGTTTCTTCAACTAATTCTCTTTGTCCCCCAATTTTTGCCCTTTTGAAATAAAAAATCCTGAGCCTGTGACCTGTTTTTTTATTACACTTCTGTATAACTGAAGCTTATGATCACTCCATCCAAGGGTCCTCCTAGCAGCTCTTCCACAGGGCTTAGCCAGGAGATCTTGATGATCCAAAATTAAAAAGGAATCCTACAAAAAGTGGAAACTAGGTCAAGTTACAAAGGATAAATACAAACAAATAAAACAAGTATGTAGGGGCAAAATTAGAAAGAAAAAGGCACAAAACAAGCTCAGATTAGCTAGAGATTTAAAGGTTAAGAAAATATTCTACAACTATACTAGAAGCAAGATAAAGATCAAGGACAGGGTAGGTCCATTGCTCAATGAAGAGGGAAAAACAATATAGAAAATGTAGAAATGGTAGAGGTGCATCTTGACTTCTTTGTTTCAGTTTTCACTAAAAAGGTTGGTGGTGATTTGAAGCTCAGCATAGAGAATGCTGGTGAAAATGAGAGGTTCAGAAATTAAAATAGGAAAGAACAAAGATTACTTAGATGAATTACATGTGAAGACTTGAATTACTTGAAGTCACCAGGGCCTGAGGAAATGGATCCTAGAATATTAAAATAGCTGATTGAGGAGGTATCTGAGCCATTAGTTATTTCCTTTGAAATGTCATGGAAAATGGGAGAGATTCCAAAAGATGGAAAAGGGCAGATCTAGCATCCATCTATAAAAAGGGAAATGAGGACAACCCAGGGAATTACAGACCAGTCAGCCTAACTTCTGTTCCAGGGAATATAATGGAGCAAATAATTAAGGAATACATCTGCAAACATCTGGAAGATAATAAAGTGATAAGTAACAGTCAGCAGGGATTGGTAAAGAACAAATCATGTCAAACCAACCTGATAGCTTTCTTTGATAGGATAACAAGCCTCGTGGATAAGGGAGAAGCGGTAGATGTTATGTACCTAGACTTTAGCAAGTTACTTCATACCCTCTTGCATGACTTTCTCATTAATAAACTAGGAAAATACAGCCTAGATGGGGCTACTATAAGGTGGGTGCATAACATGCTAGGATAGGATAAGCTTTCAATGGTTCACAGTCATGCTGGAAGGACATAACAAGTGGGATTCTGCAGGGATCAGTTTTGAAACTGGTGCTGTTCAAGGTTTTCATCAACGATTTAGATAATAGCATAGAGAGTACGCTTATAAAGTTTACAGATGATACCAAGCTGGGAGGGGATTGCAGGTGTTTTGGAGGATAGGATTATAATTCAGAATGAGCTGGACAAAATTGGAGAAATGGTCTGAGGAAAATAGGATGAAATTCAACAAGGACAAATATAAAGTACTCCGCTTAGGAAGGAACAATCAGTTCCATAAGTACAAAATGGGAAATGACTGTCCAAGAAGTATTGCAGAAAGGGATTTAGGAGTCAGTCATAGTGGACCACAAGCAGTCCCCTGCGCTGGGGACTGAGGGCTTCTGCTGGCTCCCAACCCCCATGCTGGGGCTGCCTCTTGCAGGGTCAGAGGATCTTTCGGCCCAGTGAAGGGCTGACATGCCTTCTCCCTATTTAATTGGTTAACTGATTAAATAATATATTTAATTTGCCTTCATTTGACCCTCAGCAGTGCTCCCAGAAATCTTCCTAATGTTACAGCTTGAAAGGGTCAATCTTCTTTTTCCTTGCTTGTATTGTCCCCCAAAAATATTGGGATATCCTTGTTTACAGCTTGTGTATAGTTCCTTTGATTCTCATTAGTGTTTATGCACAGGGCTCGACAAATAATGCAATCTACTCTCCCATGGCGGGTAGATTACAACCCGGAAGAGCTGGGTTTGGGCAAACTGCCCATTCGCAGATTGCCGGACAGCGTGGCTGGCAAGCAGGGCTCACTGCGGTTAGGCGAGCCCTGTTTATGCACATCCTTTGGGAGGAGGGGGAGGGAAATGTGACTACCAGGCAACTTGTAATTGAAAGTGAACCTTACTATCTGTTACTTGTAGTACCACCCATTGGTCCATCTTTTCCCTTAATCTTGTGGCATAGTGTCATTCTTTGGTTACTTAAATCAATGGCTTTCAACCTTTCCAAATGACCGTACCTCTTTTGGGAGTCTGATTTGCCTTGTGTACCCTCAAGTTTCACCTCCCTCAAAAACTTTGTGCTCCCAAAATCAGACATAAAAATACAAAAGGGTCACAGCACGCTGGTATAGAGAAATAACTGACTCACATTTTTACCATATAATTATGAAATAAATCCATTGAAATAAAAATACTCTGCTTACATGTTTGTAGTGCTGTATATACCATCGACTGACAAGTCATTTTCTGGGTGCAGCTTAAGTGTTTACTGGTTGTGGTAGTGCTTTGTATGTAGCCAGCTGTAAAACTAGGAAAATGTCTAGAGGAGTCGATGTACCCCATGGAAGACCTCTGCATACAGAGCACTGGTCAAGAGTCACTGATTTGTTAAGTATTTCTTAACTCTAAGGGCTTAGTATGTCTAACCTAAAATCTTACAGGCCTTGTGTTTCAGACCTAATACGTAATTATCCCTCCTGATTACTAATCAGTCTTCTACTTCTGTGATCCTGCAATTCCACTACATTTCAACATATGGTGATTATGCATGTGTTAGTTAATCATAGAATCCTAGACCTGGATGGGACCTGAGATCATCAAGTCTTGTCCCTTGCACTCATGGCAGGACCAGCTAGAGCATCCCTGACAGGGGAGTGTTTCACCTGCTTTTAAAAATCTCCAGTGATGGAGATTCCACAACCTCCCTAGGCAATTTATTCCAGTGCTTAACCACCCTGACAGGAAGTTTTTCCTAATATCCAACCTAAACCTCCCTTGCTGCAATTTAAGCCCATTTGCTTCTTGTCCTGTCATCAGAGGTTAAGGAGAATAATTGTTCTTCCTCCTCTTTGTAACAAATTTTTAGGTCACCAGTGGGCAGCCTAGGCTACTAAGTGAACTGTGTGAGTAGCCCTCCTTCATTTCTGTGGGCCACAAGATTGTTGTTACCATGACAGTCTCCTGGGATAGAGTACTCTTGCTAACTGTGGCTGCATACCTAGAATTTCTGGGCTGTGCCGATTGAACTGCAGTAGCACTTTGACTGGATACAAAGGGAGCGCACGGCTCTCATGGTCAATGTTGTGTGCTATCAGCACATACCTGACATGGTAGAAAAAGACATGTGGACAGAAAATAGCAGAATCTGACAACCCAGTGTGTGAGCAACAGGAAATGAAACGTGTGGCAGGCTGCACGTAGAACCCTGGTGAGACACAGGTTGCCCATCACTGTTTCAGGTACTTGAAAGTTGTGATTGTATCCCTTCTGGTAACATCACCGGATAAACAAATGATAATGATCTGAGCGGCTATGCCCCAGAGTTTGCAGACCCCAGCCATTTGTCCTGCAGCTCCCCCAAAGTGATTTTGACCCTTCACTTCTCCCCCAACAGGGATGAGCACAGTGCTGACCCCTACCACAGTGGGTACGAGATGCCATACAGCGGGGCGACTGCTGGCCCCACCTACGGACCTCCCCAGCCTTGGGCGCATCCCGAAATGCATGTCATGCAACAGCACCACCTTCTACCCATCCAAGCCAGGTAAATAACCCCCCCTCAGCCTTCCCTGCCAACCGCACTGGCTTCTCACATGCTGACCATCTCGGCTCTCTCAAGCAGGCTGGGCAACATTGCAGAAGTGGACGTCGGCATGGCACCACCAGTCATGAAGAGTTTCAAGGAGTTCCTGCTGTCCCTGGATGACTCGGTGGACGAGACGGAGGCTGTCAAGCGGTACAATGACTACAAGCTGGATTTCCGGCGCCAGCAGATGCAGGATTTCTTCCTGGCGCACAAGGACGAGGAGTGGTACGTCTGCCACAGGGCCTGGCTTCCCCTGTGTGCTGGGTGCATGTGGGCGTGAGAGTCTTATCCGGCCCCGAGACAGAACCGGATGGACCCAACAGGGCAGAGTTTTGTGGAGGGCTGAGGTCACTGGGGTGGGATGGCAGCTCTGATTCAGTGCTGAAAGTGGTGAAATTCACAGACCAGAGTATCCAAGTCAGGAAGGAGATTGGTCTGCGGTTCTGATCCAATTGAGCAGGGGTGGGAGAGTCAGCTAGTAAACAGACCGGATGATTCTTATCCAGTCTAGGGGAGCTGGGAATGCTGCAATATTCAGGCCAGTGGTTCTGATCCAATTGATCAGGTGTTGGATGAGCCTGTGGTTCTGATCTGGTGTAGGATAGGCAGGAAGCTGCAACACACAATCTGGCAGTTCTGATATCATTCAGGGAGGTGGGGGAGGGGAAAGGGGAAGGTGGTTTTGCCATTAATGGCCCAGTGGTTCTGACCTAGCATGTCCGGATCCCTGCCCTGGAACAAAGGCTAGTTGTGCAGCTAACTCTGGGCAGCTGGTCCTGCCTCTTCTGTCACTAGCTTTTTAGCTGTCCCCCAGTCAGAACTCTGGCGCTGTGTCAGTTTCCCAGAGCTCTGTGGGTTTGGCCTGTTTTCTCACTAGTGCCTCCTGCCCCGAGAATGCTCTGTTTTTTCCCCGTGGATCAGTGCTTAGGGAAAGGGTCATTGGAAGCTCTTTTTACTCAGTTTTAACCCCTTGAAGCAAGGCTCTTTCAGAGTGTCAAGCTGGCTCCCTAAAAATGGCCTTGGGGGAATCATGGTGTGAAAAGGAAGGAAGGGGACAAAGAATTCAAAGGCGCTTAACATTCATCCCTTTTGAGGCCTTGGCGGTGTGGGGGAGTTCTTAGCTAAGAGCAGTTTGGATAGACACCTGTCAGAGATGATCTAGATCAATGTTTCTAAACCTTTTTTTATAAAGTACCCCCTTTAAAAAAAAAAAAGTATAAGTACCCCCAGTACCTACAGTTTTCAGACACGCACAATTTTTTTCTACCATTGCAACACATTTGTTTAAACAACTTAATTGTAGCCGGGCGGGCAATGACATTTTTGGGGGTAAAAGGAATAAAAATAATAAAACGCAGTAAAACTTAAAACAGAAAATCAGTTTTCTTCAAATTTCAGTTGTGTTGAAGTACCCCCCAGACTTCTCTCAAGTACCCTTAAGGGTATGGGTACCACTGGTTGAGAAACACTGATCTACATGGTGCTTGATCCTGCCCTGAGGGCAGGGGACTGGACTCGATGACCTTGCGAGGTCCCTTCCAATTCTAGTGTTCTATGATTCTATGAAAATTTGAGTTTTCAGTCTCCATATAGGGGTGAAATATAACAGCCGGCTTTATAGACTAGACCAGAGTTTCTCAACCTTTCTACTACTGAGGACTGGCTTGCTGATTTCTTAAATTCTGTCCAGGAGCTCCCTGACACTAGATGTTGAGAAATACAAGGGAGTTATTCTCCGTGAATCCTAGCCTGCGGCCCCAGCTGTTACTCCTCTGGCTCAGCACATTTGCCACATGCCCGAGCAGATGCTGAAGTTGCCAGCTTGCTAGCTGGGGTCCCAATTGGATCAGGCAAGCGGTGGGAGAATGGGGGGTAAGAACCAGCCCACTTGATTCTGACAGGCAGCTCCCATGCCTCGATTTCCCCATCTGTAAAACAAGCCTGGTTTATGAGATGTGTTCCAGTAGTGGCTAAACGCCCGGAGCAGGGGTGGAGGAAGGGTATCGTGCAGGGTGCCTTGCTGAGATTGGGGCCTCTTTGTACAAAGCACCAGCAAGCAACAGTCTCTGTCCCAAGGTTTCCAGTCTAGACAGAGAACAGGGCAGGAAGCGAAACTGAGGCACAAAGAGACATGATTTGCCCAAGATCATGTATCTGAGTTGGGTATAGAACCTAGTCAACCTGATTTCTTGACACTAGACAGCACTACCTTCCAGCCCCTCGTTCTAACCCTTGAAAGTTCACTCTCCCCCCCCGCCCCCCCGCCCCGGGAGAGAACCCAGGAGTCCTGACTTTCAGCTCTACTCCCCACCCCAACCCATCACGCTGCCTCCAGACCAAGGGCATAATCCACCATGCCTCATTTTACCTTGTCGCCATGTGAGGGTACCAGTCCCTCCTGCAGTGAATTAGGAGCGTTGCAGTGACTTCTGTGTGTGGTTCTTGGGTGCTGTGCGTGTGGTTCTTGGGTGCTATTTAACAGGTTTTTCTTAGTTTTAACCACCGTCTCTTAATTTTATTTATTTTATTTTTTTTGGTGTGTGTGGCTGATAACTGTTAATTGACCTTTTTTCCCCTCCTCCCAAGTGCCAGAATCAAGAGAATTCAAAATCAGAAGTCACTTTTGCCGTCAGCTTGGAGAATCTAAATCTCTTGATTTTTTGTTTTTGTTTTTGTTTTTGTTTTTGTTTTCCTGCTCCTCTCTCTTGCCTGCGCATTTTTTAGCTAGATAGCCAGGGCTGGTGCACTGAGCACAATGCAGTGCGTAGCTGAATGTACAGTGGTCAGGAATCAGACAGCTAGCCACAAACAAACCAACCAAAGCAACCAACTCGGGATTTATTTTTTTGTTTTTGGTTCCATAAACCGCTCGGCGAGAGAGAGGGAGTGCGCACATGTGTCTGTGCGCCATAGCCAAAATAAAGCGCCCGTGGTTAAAACCACCGAAGGAATTTCTCAGGCTCCCGTCGGCAAGCTGGAGTTGATCCTCAGTGTATGTATGACACGTGTTCTGTCTTATTCCATCGGAGCTCAACTCTTTAAAAAAAAAATGTAAAAAATACAGTACGATTAAATAATCACATCTTCCGCCCCCCCCCCCCCCCCCCCCCCCCCCCCCCCGTGAGATAAAAATGGGAGTTTGATGGCCCTGCCTGCCAGCCACGGGGTTCTCTTTAAAATCTGCTTCCCAGATGATCTGAAACAAGTGGACACTTAAATTCTGGCCCAAAATCTTGGTTTCTAGCAAGAAGTTTAGTCCATGGAGAGCCAGGAGAGGCAGGCACTGAAATAGTATTAAAACTGGTACTATGGGTGCCTTTAGAGCACCCCCTGTGACTGAGATCTCAGCTCCTGTTTGGACCAGATGCTGAATCGAGTCAGTTGAGATCTACTGGTGGGGAGAGCTTCATCCTACCTGGGTGTTATCTAGATTTCCTACCCAAAGACCTCCTCTAGCTAGCCAAAGACTCTGTGGCACCTGGAGGAAGCAATTGGCATGAGATTAGAAATGGCGCCAAGGGACCTTGGTGTGTTGGGTTCCAGGCTTCCAGAGGGCATCTGACCCCATTCTGCCCTTTGAAGTGATGGACAGGATGTGGCCTCATTCACCCTGGTGGGGTGACAGCCAATGGAACCCAGCTGGGATCTGGACCCGTTGACCTAAGACCGATGGGGGCCTGCTGGGGTCTGGCTGAATAGACACAAGGAGGGAGAATGACATGCCCCAGGGCCATGCAGCAGTGCAGGGAAGAACCCAGGAGTCCTGGCTCCCAGCTCTAGCTCCTTAGACCTTGCTCCCCAAGCCGCAGATGTTATGACCCTCAATCCACGACCCACGCTCGGCTCACTTGCCTCTTGCAACGTGAGTGAGGGTCTGAGCAGCCAATTTTAACATCCTCTGCCCAGCACTTTGCTAACAGTGACAGACCCATCCCCCTTCCCTGCACCCTGGGCTTAGGTGGTGGCCCATAGCAAACTTAGAGCATAGCTAAAAAAAACCCATGATGTGGGAAATTCATTTTTTTTTTTCTTCACCAACATCTGCCTCGAATCGTCGATAAATAAGATCCGGGGTGGGGGGCTCGTCCCTGCTTTCCCCCATTTTCTGGCCCCCCTGGTCTTTTTACAATGCCTCCCCCTGTCCAATGCAACCTGCATGTGCAGCTCCTTTAGAGGCTTGGGTTAAGCGGCTTCCCCCCCACGCACTCTAGGCCCTGTTCTGACCTTGCCTTGTCTGCCTTTTCCCTTCCTCCCGGCTCGAAGGTTCCGCTCCAAGTACCACCCGGATGAAGCAGGGAAAAGAAAACAGGAAGCCCACAGTGCCCTGCAGAACCGGCTCAGTGTCTTCCTCTACCTCATGGACAATGGCTGGTTCGAGAACTTGCAGTTGGATATCGACAAGGCCAATGCTATCATCAAGATGCTTGATGCTGGTAGGGAAAATTTCAGGGATGGGGGGGCTGAAACGGGCAGGCTTTGGTGCCAAAGATCCCACATTCAGGTCCAAAGACCCTGTGGGTCTAGGGATCTGAAGGACTGGAAATGCCCAAGCTCCTGGAGTCCAAATACTGGCATCTCGGCTGCTGGAGTTCAAGAGATTCTCCCCTGCAGCAACAGTAGTAGCTCTTCTATCTGCTGTGTCCGTTATCTTATCCTGTTGCATGAGGGCCCTCCTGGGGTATGGTGGGCCAGGGGGTCTTCTCCAGGTCACACCTATAATCACAGATTATTGCATGACTTATCCGTGCTGATTTTTTCCCCCCTCCTCCCACCAGCGGTGATCAAGATGGAGGGCGGCACAGAGAATGACCTCAAAATTCTGGACCAGGAAGAAGAGGAGGAGAGGCAGGATAAGGCTGAGCCAGGGAAAAAGGAGGACAACCGCCTGCCCGACGTGGACCGGAAGGGCTCAGACAAAGACGACAAAAAGGAGGAAGGCAAAAAGGTCAGGGGAGCTGACAAACAAGATTCAATCCTGGCTCAGCCTAGCTGTGCCTCGGTTTCCCCACTGGACCTGCTCGCCCAGATTTGAGGGTGATGGGTGCCAGCCCCAGGAGCTGAATAGAGATTCCTTATCCTGTCATGGTGGAGGCGGACTTGTCAGGGGACTTGTCGGGGAACCCTGATGGGTTCTATCTGTTTCCCCAGGCTGATGGTGATGAGCCAATTGAGGATAAAGCCAAGAAATCCTCCGCGGAGGAAGAAGAGAAGCCGGAGAAGGAGGAAGAACCAGAGAAAGAGGCCAAAAAGGTGGGTCCTGGAGCTCCACCCCCCCACTTTGCTCTTCCCACTCTGAATTGGCCCAGCCCATTTATCCTCTGCCCTGCTCCTGTGCTCCTGATGGCTCCCCTCCTGTCATGCTGGTTCCTGCTTGTCCTGTGTCGGCTTTGCTGGCTCTGCTCCCTGGCTGCACCATTCACCACACACCCCCTTCTCCTCTCAGGCTAGCAAGAAGCGGAAGCGGAAGCGCAGTGGGGATGACAGCTACGACGAGGGCAGTGTCTCCGAGTCAGAGACAGAGTCAGAAAGCGGCCACGCCGAGGACGATGACAAGGAGGGTGAGAGTCATGGGGGGCTCTATTCCCTCTAAGGATGCCGTCTCCCACCTGGCCCCAGGGCAGGCACTGGCTGGCATGGGGAGGACAGGGAATGGGGCAGGGGCTTGTCCCATCTAGGGGACATCAGCCCTAGGGTGGGGACTGGTTGGCTTAGGGGTGTGCGGAATGGGGCACAAGGCCAGCCCCCTTTCCCTCCCCTGACTCTGATGTGCCAGGTCTTGCGGGGGGTGCAGAGGAGAAGCCCAAGGAAGAGAAGAAGGCCAAGGAGGAAGAGGAGGAAGCGGCGGTGGTGGCGAAGGCCAAGGAGAAGGACGGGGGGGAATGCAAACCTCGTCCACTGCACAAGACATGCTCCCTCTTCATGCGTAACATCGCGCCCAACATCTCCCAGGCTGAGATTGTGGCGGTGAGCTGGGGTGCTGATATCCAGGTGGGGGAGGGAGAATAGATCGAGACCCTTTCCTAATGCTCTCCCTGATCTCTCTGCCCCAGCTCTGCAAGCGCTACCCAGGCTTCATGCGAGTGGCGCTGTCCGATCCTCAGCCCGAACGGAGGTAGGTGGTGGTGGGCGGGAGGGAGGGTGCCGGGGAGCTGTGCCTCCAGGCACTAACTCCGGGCGTCTGTCTCAGGTTTTTCCGCAGGGGCTGGGTCACCTTCAACCGCAGCGTGAACATCAAGGAGATTTGCTGGAGCTTACAGAACATCCGGGTAAGGCAGCGCCCCCGTGGCAGGGGGGGCATGCCCCAGGCTCTGCCACTGCTTCCCACCACGAATAGGGGCGTACATCCTAGTGTCCAAGCAAGGGGTCCCCATGCATCTCAGCGCCAGGCGAGGGGTCCCTGTGTGACCAGCTGCCCCGCCCCAGAGGTGGCTGCATCTCAGCGCTGGGCAAGGGGTCCCTGTGGGACCAACCGCCCCGCCCCAGAGCTGGCCATATCTCAGTGCTGGGCGAGGGGTCCCTGGGTGACCAGCTGCCCTGCCCCACCCCAGGGCACAGAGTGGCTGCATCTCTGTGCCAGGTGAGGGGACCCTATGTAACTGGCTGGTCGCTGTGTCTCCGCTGTCCCCCGCCAGCTACGGGAGTGTGAGCTGAGCCCAGGCGTGAACCGCGACCTGACACGTCGTGTGCGCAATGTGAACGGAATCACACAACACAAGCAGATTGTGCGCAATGACATCAAGCTGGCAGCCAAGCTGATCCACACCCTGGATGACCGCACCCAGCTGTGGGGTGCAGGCGAGCCCTGCGAGGGCACCCAGCTCTCGGTCAGTACACGGCAGGGGCGGCAGCTCTGCTCCTGGCCAGATCTCGACCCCCACCCCTGCCTCACCTTGGCATCCCTTGGTGACTGGGACGACCCCCTGTGACCCTGCTTCTAACTCAGAGGATTTGGGGCCCATCTCACTTCTCCTACTCTTCCCAGACAGTGCAAAGGCTTTTGGGTTGGCCCCTTGTCACTCTCCCGTGGGGGCTCCCCACTTTGCCCTGCCACTCACCTGTGCCATGCCCTGCCCCCCAGAGCCTGCCCTCACAGAACCCCATCCTGAAGAACATCACAGACTACTTGATTGAGGAGGTGAGCGCAGAGGAGGAAGAGCTGCTGGGGAAAAGTGGCGAGGCCACGGACGAGCCCCCCAAGGAGGGGAACCCAGCTGAGATCAATGTGGAGAGAGACGAAAAGCTCATCAAGGTGAGGCAGAGGTGACCTATCCCCTCTAGGGTGCTGGCTCCTACCCGGCCTTAGGATAGGAATTGGCTGGCTGGCACAGGGCCTTTCATCTGGACCTGACATCCCACCATTAACCTCCTTCCCCCCGTGCTCCAGGTGCTGGACAAGCTGCTGCTCTACCTGCGCATCGTGCACTCCGTGGATTATTACAACACCTCGGAGTATCTCAATGAGGACGAGATGCCCAATCGCTGCGGCATCATCCACGTGCGCGGGCCTATGCCACCCAACCGCGTCAGCCACGGGGAAGGTACTGCTGGGCGCCTGCCTCCCTCCATGGGAGCTGGCGGTTGGAGCACGGAAGGGAGAAGGGGGGAAGCTGGGAGCCAGGACTCCTGGGTTCTCGC
>JANRFK010004824.1:6822245-6840750 GCA_030068395.1 Apalone spinifera
CGGGAGGGAATAGGGAAGGTGTTGGAGCATGACTGAAAGACTTGGGACTCTGCATGGCTCAGCAAGGACCTATGGAAGGGGCGCATAGAACTCTCCCCTTCCTTCGCATTGAGGCTTTCCCCTCATAGGGATCCTATGCAGTTTTTGTTACTGAGTCACTGAGGATTGGAGGTCCTCCTAATGGTGGAGAGTCACTGAGCTAAATGGGCATCCTTAAGGGCCCTGATTGAGGGGGGCAGTCAAAACATGAAGAGAATGCAGTATGGCTGTGGGAATCCCAATTTAGCCTGTGGTGTACTGTGCCTTCCTCCCCCTTGTCTCTCAGTTCTACATAAACCTGTCTGTCTCCTCCCCCTCCCCCCCTCCAATTTTTTCCTCCTTTTTCTCTGGACCTCTTAGAAGTTTTGCTTTTTCATTGTAGTTTTTGCATCACTCTCCTTTTCCATATCCACTTTCCCATGTTGCCTCTCTTCTAGAACCACAAGCACAATTCTTTCACAGATCCTTTCATTTTCCCACAGGAGCTCCTCCTCAATGCTCCTTCTCAGATTGTCTCTCAAGCCCAGCCCTGCCTTCTAAATCCAGCTATTGCAGGGCTCAGAGCTCCCTTTCTTCACAAAAATCTGGGAGGGTTCAAATCGTGCCAGTGGGCAATTGGGTTACAGTGATCCTTTATTGTGTCCAAGGAAAAGGGAGGCTGCAGTACTCTCCGAATCAGCCAGGTGTTTGTTTCAGCTCTTCTCTGCCAGAACTCTACAGGCAGCTGGATGTGCCTCGTATGGGACTGAAGTCACTTGAATATCAGAACCCATCCCTCCAATTTCTAATGCCTAATCAAGGTGATGCTGTGACAGGTGCTACATATTGGTTTCTGATGCAAGATCCCTTAATGTGATCAGATTGCATCCCACTCTGTATTCTTTGTGAATGGGCCAAGGATTTGAGTTCTCTTGTTTCACGGGGAGAGGAATAGCGTGATTTGTAGCCCCTTCTACAAAATTGAGGTCATATCCTTCTTAGACTGACTTGAAATCAGTGGAAATTTCTGTATGTTCACTTATGCTATGGTGGGGCCAGTTGTTAAACATTCATAATGTACGCTATGCATGCACCATCCCTGTCTAAACAGAGCAGGGGAGGCAGAACAACCTCAGGGAAGTGAAAGGATTTGCCCAACTCACACACCAAGCTGGTCAGGGCTTCTGGGAATAGTCTGAGTTCCCCTCTGTTGTCCTTTCTGCTAGATCTTGCTTTCTCAAGTGTAGTTTTTAGGCCAGAGCAGGATGGGCAGTCGATATTTCCTAGCTTCTGAGCCTTAGAGCCATTGTGGTGGTTTCATGTGACTGCCTCCATAATCCCTGATGGCTGAAAATACATGTGAGGGTGCTGCCTTAAGGAAGCATATTTTGTTCCTGAATGGCTTTCTCTTACTGCCACAGAACAAGGTTGGATAAGAGTTTGGCAAGCTGTGTTATTTTCATTTTTGAAGGCTGAGACTATCAAAACCCATATAAAGCTTGGTTATTCTCCAAAAATGTCTGTGACCTCCTAAACCAAAGGCAAAACTTATCCCCTCTTCACCTGGGAACTCAAATTTGAGCATGTTCTCTGCAGTCTCATCTTGCAGAATGTGGTGTAAATTTATGTCCCTGTGCAAAGAATCAAAACTGCTGCAGCTGAAACCTACATGAATATTCCTGTGTATTGGACACTGGTGCCTGATGGGTTAATAGCACTAGGAACTGAAGTCCAGTTCCTCAAAAGGGTCCATGGAAGTTGTCAGGCTAAATACCTTTGAGAATCTTGATTCTCAGAGGCAGAGCCCAGGCGTTCATGTGAAAAATGCTGTTGTTATGCAGTCACCTTTCTGATTTGAGGTATTAAAATGAAATGCCAGTGGTTAGATTTCTATTGAAATCTGCTGTTCCCACAAAGAACCTAGTTTCTCAGCTCCATACTCTCAGCTCCTATTATGCTAGCTTGGGCCTGTCCAAATCTAGTAAGAGAGTCTCTTCATAACTGAAACCAAGAAGCAAGGAATGATTGTGATTCCCATCTCACAGGTGGGGAAACCCAGACTCAGATTTGGTGACTTGACAGTGGTCATGCAGTGGGTCTCATCCCTGATTTCCCAAATCTTTTCTTTTGCAGCTGCACTTGGATAAGAGCCTCTTTGCAAACATACACTGATTGTAGAACAAAGAATGAGGATTGATATCTGTGTTATTTATGTTTATTACCCCCACTTATATCATTCTGAATTCATGCTGCCTTCCAACAGGCTAAGAATCCAGCTAGTATTTGTGGACAGTCTTGTTTCCTATAGACAACCACCTAATCTCAAGATGATTCTTACCAACAACCACAGGACATACCACACTCATACCAACCCTGGTACCTTCCCTTGCAACAAACCCCGTTGCCAGCTTTGTCCACATATTCACTCTGCTGATACCATTATTGGACCCAACCAAGTGAGTTATAAGATCAAGAACACCTATTCCTGTGCATCCAGAAATATAATTTATGCAATCATGTGCCGAAAGTGTCCGTCTGCTATGTACGTTGGACAGATGTCTCAGACACTTCACCAAAGGATCAGTGCCCACAAAACAGATATCAGACAGGATCACAAAGAAAAAACAGTTTCTTGCCACTTCAGCCAGAAAGGACATTGTCTCAATGACTTGATTACCTGCATCCTGCTTCAAAGACCTTTTAAGACTTCACTTGAAGGAGAATCTTCTGAACTGTCATTCATGCTTAAATTTGACACTTTACACTCAAATTGAATAAAGATGCTAATTATCTTACCCATTACAAAGATAGCTTCCCCAATTATCACCTCTAATATCACTAGTTCAGACATTTACCTCCCCGCCCCCTTCCATCCCCCTTCTGTTCTGAAATTTGATTTGTCCTTTTCATATGTGTTCTTTTTTTTAATTGTATCCTTTGGTATATATGATTGTGACAATTTTCTTCCATTATTTGATTTGAGGAAGTGGGTCTGGCCCACAAAAGCTCATCACCTATTAAACCATCTCGTTAGTCTTTAAAGTGCTACATGGTTCTGTATTTTGTTTCCTGCAAGCTCCTCTTGGTGGCGTATGTTTAAATATGCTGATGTTTCGTTACAGAGTGCTTAAGGGTGGTGAGTCAGTTGTCTCAATTAGCCAGGCAGGCCTAGCCTTACAGTTTTTTACTTATGGCACCTTGTGGCAGAGCAGCGACAGGATAATCTTTCATGCTGTCTGAAAATCTCTCATTGAAGTGCTTTATAATTTAGCTTGTGAAGATGGTCTTGTGGTAGAAGCTGGGATTCTGGACAATGTATGCCTAGCACAGCTGATCTCTGCTGAGGCTACTGGAGTATCAAAACCAGAGAGAGCATAATCAAACAGGTGGGTTGTGAATAGTGCAGAGACCTTGCTGGCTACAGATGAAGATGGTAGTTCAGCTACAGTTAGCACTTAGGCCTTATCTAGCAAAAATGGAACCTGGACTTGGTAAAAGCTGTAAGATAGAGAGGATTCATGCACCTTTATCGACAAAGTTCTGGGCTGACTGATCATTCAGTGGCTTCTCTTTTAAATCATTCTAACCTGTCTGTTGCCTCTTCCTTTGAAGTCTATCAGCTTAGGAGAGCTTAATATAAGAATGGCCATACTTGTTCAGACCAAAGTTCCAGTATCCTGTCTTCTGACAGTGGCCAGAGCTAGGTGCCCCAGAGGGAATGAACTAGGAATACAAAATCTCGTTTAATTGGTTACATGGTTAAACATAATGTTTAAAGGTTAAGCATAATGTTAGGCCAACTAGCTGATTAAGGAGGGGTGGGAGGAGTGTTCTGCAGGCAGGGGCTGCTCTAGCCTGACTGGAGCAGCCCCTGTCCCCAGCGGGTCCTGTGGGGCTGCAGCAGCCCCTTGACCACTTTGGGCGGGATGCAGCTTCAGCCCCTAACGGTTAACCAGTTAAGCTTTCAGATTCCTAGAGTAAACAGAACAAGTTATCAAGTGATCCACCCCCTATCCACTTCCAAAGAATGACTGACCTCTTGATCTAAAGTGATTATTTCCAGATGGAGTCCGCAGTCCTTAACAACCAGTCCCTTCTTCATCTACATTTGCAGTTTGTCCTTACCAGAAGCTTCATAGTCCTTTTAACTTTATAGAAATTGCCCCACCAGGTCAGAGTCCTGAGCCATCTAGCCCAGTCTGACAGTAGCTAATATCTGCTTTTAGATGTAGGTGAAGGAAACTCTGTAGCCTTAGGATAACTTGCTCCCAGATAACTGCCAGTAGAGGTTTTTACAAACCTTTTGTCCTTGCTATTGCAATTACATATGCTCAGGTTTGTAGATAAACATCCAAACCTTTATTTGGTAGCTCTTGGCATCAGTGAGATCATGTGGCAAAGAGTTCCATCAGCTAACGTTTTCCCTATTTACTCCCTATTTATTCTTGAAGCGAGACTGCCGTGGTGAGAGCAAGCACAGAGTTTGTCTCGTCATGTGTGTTCCTTTCATGCATGTAATATGTTGTGGCTATTCTTCCCAAAGCCATACTGGTTATGCTCCTTTGATCTCATTCTATTGAGATCACATATATGGCATAATGTGACTTAATCAGGGTTATTAAACAGATATTAAGACCCTATTACGCAAGATGCTGTACCTTCGCATACAAGACAGTTTACAATCTCAATAAACTAGACGGAGAAAAGTTTTTCTCCCTGCTATACACAAGGGGAGCAGGCTCATACTGATATTAATCTGTATATATTTTAGACATGAGTCTGTTCAAGAATATCTCCTAAACTATAAGAGCTAGGACCACCAAATTCCGTATGCAGCTTTCTCTTAGCCTAACTTGAAGCGTGGTCAGGGTTTGGTACTGCAGTACAATAGATGTGCTGGAATTTGATTGTATATCATAAAATAGAAAGGGAGGAGTCTGGTAGGAGGGAGTTATACTGTGGAATGACCAGAGGGGAACAGCAAGCACCTCAATAGGAAGCCACTGGCCAGCAGCAGCCAACACCCTGCCCTACTCTGGGAAGCATCTGCCGGTCGCTGTGCAACCCCTGTAACCTTAGGGTCAGACCTGGGGAGTGCTGCCAGGTGGCCTCTGTGTCTCCTTCTCCCATCTGGGGAGCTCCCTGCATGGTCCCCTCCCCATCCTGCCCTCAAGCTGCTCCCAGGGCGAAGCCGGGTGCCAGGGTGTACCTTCCCTCCCCGCTTGGCACAGGGAAGAAGCCATCAGCCAGGATGCATGGCCCCACCCCTGTCCCAGGTTAGATCCAGGCAGCACTGGGTAAGTCTTCTAGTCCAGTGTTTCTCAACCTTTTTTATAAAGTACCCCTTTAAAATAAATAAATAAATAAATAATATAAATATATATATATATATATTTATATTAAGTACCCCCAGTACCTACAGTTTTCAGACACACAACTTTTTATTTTCTACCATTGCAATACATTTGTTTAAACAACTTAATCATAGCTGGGCAGGAGATGACATTTTTGGGTGTAAAAAGTATAAAAATAATAAAGCGCTATAAAACTTAAAAATTCAGTTTTCTCCAAATTTCAGTTGTTGACGTACCCCTCAGGCTTCTCTCAAGTACTCCTGAGGGTGCTCTTATCACTGAGAAATACTGTTTTAGTCTACTATATATTTGAGAGAGTCCATCTGTCTTCCTAAATAAGAGCTAGGACCATCACATTTGATATTCAGCCGCCTCTTACCTTGCTTTAAGTTATGGTAAGGGTTTGGTTGTGTCAGGAAAATGGGAAGTGCCTGGAATGGGATTGCTTCTCATGAAACCATACAAAATAAGAGAGAATTGCCAGGCAGGTGAAAGGGACTGGCACTTTCCACTTGCTCCCTGACTTTAGCAAGGCTTTTGATATAGTCTCCCACAGCATTCTTGCCAGCAAGTTAAAGGAACGTGGATTGGATAAATGGATGGTAAGATGGATAGAAAGCTGGCTGGAAGGTCGGGCCTGGCGGGTAGTGATCAACGGCTTGATATCAGGTTGGCGGTCGGTTTCTAGCAGAGTGCTGCAAGTTCGGTTCTGGGACCGGTTTTGTTCATCTTTATTAATGACCTGGATGAAGGAATGGATTGCACCCTCAGCAAGTTTGCAGATGACATTAAGCTAGGGGGAGAGGTAGACACGCTGGAGGGAAGGGAAGGAGTCCAGAGTGACTTAGACAAATTGGAGGATTGGGCCACAAGAAATCTGATGAGGTTCAACAAGGACAAGTGTAGAGTCCTGCAATTGGGACGGAAGAATCCCAAGCATTGTTACAGGCTGGGGACCAACTGGCTAAGTAGCAGTTCAATAGAAAAGGACCTGGGGGGTCACAGTGGATGAGAAGCTGGACAAGTCAATTAGTGTGCCCTTGTAGCCAAGAAAGCTAATGGCATACTTGGTTGCATTAACAGGAGCATTGCCAGTCGATCCAGAGATGTGATTATTCCTCTTTAATTGGCTCTGGTGAGGCCACATCTGGAGTATCGTGTCCAGTTCTGGGCCCCCAATTACAGGAAGGATGTGGATGCATTGGAGAAGGTCCAGCGGAGGGCAACCAAAATGATTAGGGGGCTGGAGCATGAGACCGATGAGGAGAGGCTGAGAGAGTTGGGTCTATTTAGTCTGCAGAAGAGAAGAGCGAGGGTGGATTTGATAGCAGCCTTCAGCTTCCTGAAGGGAGGTTCCAAAGAGGCTGGAGAAAAGCTGTTCACAGTGGTGAGGGATGGCAGAACAAGGAACAATGGTCTCAAGTTAGTGGGAGAGGTCTAGGTTGGGTTGGATATTAGGAAAAACTATTTCACTGGGAGGGTGGTGAAGCACTGGAATGCGTTACCTAGGGAAGTAGTGGAGTCTCCATCCCTAGCGGTGTTTAAGTCTCGGCTTGACAAAGCCCTGGCTGGGTTGATTTAGTTGGGATTGGTCCTGCCTTGGGCAGGGGGCAGGACTTGATGGCCTTCTAAGGTCTCTTCCAGCTCTATGATAATATGATTCTATGAAAAAGGAACAGCCAGCAATTTTCCTGTATGAATTGGGAGGGGAGGGGAGGTGAGAGGTGCAGGTACAGCCCACTTCTCCTTAAAGTGTACCTAGGGGTGGGAGGCTTGGGGCAATCCTGGGGGAAGGGTGGCGCGATTTGTTGCATTCCTCGTTCTTTCTAGAGAGTGCAGGGGCAGATGAACCAGCACCTGCCCCAGCCAGGGGACATGCACCCCTTACTCAGCTGCGCCTTCTGGAGCTACAGTGGCCATGGAGTGTCTCTTCTCATGTGGTCCCAAGCTGCTGTGATGAGAGGGGGCTTGGGTAGTCCGCTTTCCCCTGGGGGCAGCCTGCAGACTGAACCCCTCAACTGTACTTCCAACCCAGAGCAATGATTTAAATCAAGTATGTCCATTTCATTTTATTTTTCAAAATAGTAAGTACCTGAGCAATGCCGGGTAAATCTTCTAGCTTTTCGTTGGTCAGAATGCTTCACAGAGAAGTTGTCAGTATCATCACCTCTATTTTAAAGATGAGGAAACTGAGACCCAGCTGGGTAAGTGGGTGTAAGTGACTCAGCAGGTCAGCACAGATTCAGGAATACAATCAAGGTTTCTAATGCTCTATGGATGTTAACATTTGTGTATTTTTGAAAATGTGCTTACATGCAGGGCACAGGCAGGAGCTGCCATTCGTCTCCCCTCCCACCCCCTGGAAGGGGAAGGCAGGTGGCTCCATGGGACCTAGTGCTCACGGGGAGCCAGCTTCTAATCAGGCTCTCTATGAGCACTGGCTACCATCTGCCCCCCACCACCATGCTGCTGTGTCTGTGGGAGGCAGCAGTCGGGGGTGGGGGGCACAGACGGCTCCATGGGAGCCGGCTCCAAAACCGGCTCCCATCTTCCCCTCCTGCTCTCTCTGATACAGCGGCAATGGTGGGGGGAGGAGCTGCGTGTAAGCGTGAGGGTTAACTAATGAGTCCAAGCTCATCTGTTAACTATGCACACAGATACACATTCACATTCATACTGTTCACCAGGTCATGCTGCCTATTAACCAAGTCCAGCAGATGAACTACAAGCCTAGCCTTGCTTAGTAGCCCCAAACTCCTCAGCTTGTATTTGAAGTGAAATGGCGTTTTCTCCTTTTTGGCCTATACTGCTAGCAAATTTGCCAAAAATGACTACCAGGAAATTCAGCAGGATTAGAAACGAATGCCACAGCCCTTTGCAAATAGATCAGAGGGAACTGGATTTATGAAATCTGATATGCTTGCTCTTTCACGTGTGCAGATTTTTAAGCAATGAATGCTTTAGAAAGCGTAACCTGGGGCCAGAGGAGCCGTGTGGTGGGCAGCAGGCAGCTGCTCCGGCAGCCAGGGCCGGAGGAGCCACATGGCAGGCAGTAGGCTGCTGCTCCAGTGGCTGGGGCTGGAGGAGCTGCATGCGAGTGCGGGCAATAGGTAGCTGCTGTGGCAGCTGGGGCCAGAGGAGCTGCGTGGGAGTCCAGGTGGATGAGCAGTGGGGCGGATACCGGGGTTGGTACCAGTGGAGGAAGTAGTGTGGCTAAAGATAGTGGGGGCCTGGCACAGAAGCTGTCTGGGTGGGGGGCAAAGGCACCAGTTGTCTTTTGTGGGGGGGGGGAAGTACCAGGCCAGGTAAATTCCAGGGGGGAGATGATGAGGGGCGGGGTCTGACACATGTCTTTGGGCAAGGGGGAGAACAGGCGTGGTGTGGGGCTGGGCATAGGTCTCTGGGCAGTGATGTTTGGGCTGCGGGCCCAGGTACTGGCTGTTTTTGTTTGGGGGGCAGAGAGCATGGCCCTGGCATATATAGTGTTGGCATGTGTGTGTGTGTGGGGGGGGAAGGGGGTAGATTGCAAGGCTGGGCACAACTACAGGGGGTTTGTGGGAGTAGGTGGTTAGCCAGGCCTATACAGGTACCAGCATGGCTGTGTGTGGTCTTCATAGGACACAGGCAGTGGGGCAGGCACCAGCAATCTGAGTGGTTTTCAGGGTGAGTGGGTGCAGGGTCATGCACCTTGTTAATTCTCCATTGTTTGTGTTTTTATCTTAATGTTTTAAATTATATATACACACATATGTGTGTATATAATTTACATGTGTATAAATTATATACACACATACACGATGCCCCCAACTTGCAACACGATCGGTTCCTGGGGAAGCGTCACAAGTTGGGGGCATCGTGACTCGAATCCACATTTACGATAGGCACTGTGTGCCATCGTAAATGCGGGCCAAGGACGTAAGTTCAGGAGTTTCGGCCCCTTCCGCACATACAAAAATGGTCGTAAGTGCAGGGGGGTCATAACTCAGGCCGTCGTAAGGCAGGGGTTTCCTGTATATATAAAAATAAGTACTTTTGTAACTGGTGGATGCCACGATGGCACACATCCAAACAAGCGCACAAGATGTCAATATTGATGCATGAGACAAAACTTACTCCACTCACGGATGGAAAATCTTAGAGGGAACACTGGTTAGATGCTGTACAAACTTCACAATGAATTTACAATGTGTCTTTGTTATTGTTTGTCCCCCGTTCCACAGTATTTGCCTACTTCACAGCCTTTAGTCTATTTGGCTTTATTGTTTGGGTAGGAACAAAATAAAATTAGTCTACTAGATTAGTTTTTAATATCCAATGTTTTGTCCCTTTGAAGGTACTTGTACACTGTAATCATGTCATTTCTATCTTTTTGATAAGCTAAACATACTGAGGTCTATATATTTCTCAACATAAGGCATATTTTTCCAGTGCTTGGCTCATATTTGTAGCTCTTCTCTGTACCCTTTCCAGTTTTATTCAAAGTTTTTTGTAGCAGCCTGAGTCCATATGAAAATCAGGGGCATGTCAAGTATTGAAGTGCCCCAAATCACCCATTGTTGTGGTTCAAACCCTGTGCTGCTTTGATTGCAAGTCTCAGTCGATTTCATGTCCTAACAATTGCAAAGAAAGGGATGAATATCCCACTGTGAATAATGCTACAAGTCACATTTCATAACTGAGTAACATGGACAGGGGCTTGTCTCTTTCAGGGCAGCAAGGCTAGTTAGAATCAACCATGAAATTGACCAAGTCATTTTCATTCGTGGATTCTCCTGGATTAGCATTTTGCGATAGTGTTGAAGCTTTAAATAGTTTGAGCTAAAATGTGCTTTAGTTTCTACAAATGTTTGTCATGTTTTTTGCACCCCCAGACTCTTGCATCTAAGCTTTTCATTAAACCAGAACAAGATGTCAGTAATTTTAGCTTTTTTTTCCTATATTGGAAAAATGTAAGGATTGTCCTGTTGTGAGAGAAGGTACAGATTTATACATCACGTACTGGGCTTTCTCTTTGGGCAAGTCACTCCATCTCCATGCCTTCAGTTCTCTTTTTCTTCTGGCCTTTGTTTGCCTTGACAGTATAGATTAGAACGTCTTTGAGGCAGGACTATTTAATTGCATTGTGTGTATGTACAGCTCCTAGCACAACAAAGCCCTGATCTCACTAAATGCTGCTTAATAATACCCAAAGTCCTGTACAGTGGCAGACCAATAACCCCAGTGCCCATGAGGGAAGGTATGTATTTTCCTCAGTTTATAACTGGTAAAACTGAGGCAGAGCTGTAAAGTTAGTGACAGTCCTGTGATTATACCTCACTGAGTCATTAGTTTGAAAGCCACCTTTGATTGGAGCAAACAATCTTCATGGGGACATGGGTAATTAATCTGAGGATCTGTATAGAACCTATATATGAGTAGATTATTTTAGCAGTTCTTAAAGGGAAACCTGTGGTCCATGGATCCCTGAAGGTTTGTGGATTAAGATTTCCAGATCACTTTAGGGATTAGCAAATTTTGAAAGATTGGAAAACACTGTGATAAGCAATTAGTTATTTCAGGTATGCATTTTTCAAGCGTCTTTAGCTTTCTTATATGGTCTTAAGATGTAAAAAGGTAGATTTCACATCGACACCTCTCTTGCTCTGCGCCCCCCCCCACTAATGTCAAAGCATGATCAACCCATGTGATTTTCATCTTTGATAGTATATTGTCCGTGGGAGCTAAGAATCAATTTTTTTCTTCATAGCAGACTTGCCTGCTTTCCCATCTTCTAGTACTTCCTTATCAGCAATGAGTTGCTTCAGGAATCTACACCTGCTGTTCATTTTTAATTGCCAAAGTGCTTTTCAGGAGCAAACCTATCTCTCTGAGAGTCAAATTGTTAAGCACTGAGGCATGTTCTCCATGATCTCATTGCGGAAGTAACTTTCTCTTAACATCTGGCAACACTTTGAGTGGGTCCCTAGTTGTAGGAATTTGGGGCTGGGTGCCATCCTCCATCCTTACGAAACTGAGAAGCATAGATAAGAGTTGACTATCTGGAAATAGCACCACATGTTCAGAAGAAGTGAGAGCAGTAGGATATTTCAGGTCTGTAGTAACCTGATCTGGGCCAAAGGGGGTGTAGTATTGTCTCAGCTTTGCCACTGAGCTAATTTTAGATCCCTCTTGCTCCACAGGAAAAAAGTTGAACACGATGTCTGGCATCAGCAGATCAAAGGTGTAAACTATTCTTCTTGGGGTAATTCTCTGCTGGGGGTAAAGGTATTTTCATCTGACTTGCCTGCTTTTTTAGGGTCTTTGATTCCCAGCCATCATCCCTTCATGTTTAAAGTGAAGGATTTCTGGAATATTGCAAGTGAGAGTTTTTAACTTTAGGGATGTAATAGTGTAGTCGATTAACTGATAAGGAAAAGCTTGTTGGTTAATGCTATAGATTACATGCATTTCCTTCCCCTCCCCGCGCCAGCACATTTTTTAGTCAGCTGGCCAGCAGTCGGACTTTGTCCTGGATTGTGACGGGTCTGGGACCTACCCCTGCTGTGGCTCTGCATTTAAAGTGTATTAGTGTATTAGGAGCTAGGTGGCCAGACAGCCCAGCTCAGTTCTGGCTTGCGCCAGGTCCAGGAACTCAGACCCTCCCCGCCCAATTCCCTGGACAGGGGCTGCTGCCACCATGTGCTGCTGCCTCTGTATCAGGGGCAGCATCGCTGGGCAACAGGCAGCTTGTCTGCAGGGGAGCTGATATTTCAAAATAGCTCCCTTCGTGGACCAGCTTCTGCTTGGCACCCCACGCTGCTGCAGGCACCAGCGTGGAGTGGCAGGGGACTCCTCGGGAGTGAGGCCGGACTGCACTACGGCCTATAGAATAATTGACTAACCAATAAGAATTCATGAGGTTACTTGACTATTCAGTTAACCAATATTTAACATCCCTAGTTAAGTTCTGAGATCGTCTCATTTCCCCTCTTGGGCTTTGTTGTGCAAGTCCCCTTTCAGCTTAGTAATAGCAACCTGTCAGCAGCTGCTTATTCCACCAAAGTCCAGCTCAGTCAGGGAAGATTTGTGGCCTATTAGTGTTGTCCTCAACAGACCCAAGTCCTGTTGTGCCTCAGTTTCCCTTCTGTGTAAATTGGGGCGTCATGACAGACACCTCCTCTGTAAAGCCCTTTGACATCCAGTGATGAAAATTGCTAGAGAAGAGGTAGGTGTTCTTGTTTGATTAGTCTCATTTTACAGATAGGGTTGTTCAGGCTCAGAGAGATTTGGTGAGTTGCTAGGAGTTGCATCCTTAAGTCACCACCTTTACCTTGACAAACTTCTTTCCGGTGCATTCTCATGCATTGCTCCCTCTCCCCCTCTTTCTGTCCAAATATTGTGATCTGTCTGCCTCATTGGTCTTCCCTGTGTCACCTTTGCATAGAATTGTACCAACTTGGGTTGGAAGGGACAGTCATCTGGGCCAACACCTTGCACCCTCCACTATCCCTGACAAATGTTTGTCCAGCCTGTAAAAAACCTCCAATGACTGGGATTCTGCACCTCCCTTGGAAGCTTGTTCCAGAGTTTCTGTCCTTATATATTAGCAAAATGAACTCTAACCTAAACTTCCCTTGCCTCAGAGGAAGCCCATTACTTCTTATGCTACCTTCAGTAGACTCAGAGAACAACTGGTCTCCATCCTCTATGGAATATATTAAGACTCTTATCAAGTACTATCCCCATAGTCTTCTTTTCTCAAGACTTAAACGTGCCCGGTTTTTTAACCTTTCCTCATAGGTCAGGTTTTCTAAATCCTTGATCATTTTTGGTGCTCTCCTCTGGATGCTCTCTGGTTTATCCATCTTTTCTAAAGTGTGGTGTCCAGTATTGGACAAAGCACTGAGGCTGGGGCCTCCAGTGTGTAGCAGTATTCCCGCTAATCTTTTCCATCTATATGCAGATTTTGTCTATTCATGTGCAGAATAAATTTTGTAATGTTAATGAATCATGTTTGAATGTGCACCAGGAGAAACAAAAAAACTAGTTATAGGCACTCCGTTAATCAGCTGGGCAGCACTGGAATCTCTTCTGAGTGGCTGCACAAGCGCACTGCTTATAGGAACGGGAGCTAGAGGGGGATAGCTACTTCTCTTGTCTTATGTGCAATGCTCCCATTAAGGGGATGTATGCCCCTCCCCCCCGAATGACGATAGCCTTTTATTTCAATTGCATCACACTGTTGACTCATGCTCAGTTTGTAATGCCTTGGTGTACTTCCCTTTTCTCCACTGTGCCAAATACAAACTGGATCACTCTTAGGGCCTCTTGCTGTTTAGGTACATAAAGCTACTGCCTTGTCACTGTTCTCCTAGGTACAGATTTGCCCACATTACATCAGTGTGCTCATAACGCTTGCAGCTCTGCAGTAAGAAAATTATAATCAAGTCTCATGCTCCAGATCTTCAGCACATTGTCACCAGGGTGAGGAAGGAATTGTCTTCCCCAGTATGCAGTTGGCTAGATGTTCTTGCCTTTCTCTGGAGCATCAGAAACTGGCTGCAACTAGAGACAGGATGCTGGGTGGGGTGGACCAGTGCTCGGGATTTTCTGTACTACTTATTTCTGTAGTCTTGTGTGTTTTTACTTTTTTGCTTAAAGTCACATTGATCCCCAGATTTAGGGTGAGGAAAGAACTTTCCCTCAAATCAAATTAGCTGTGGAGGAAAGTGGGAGGGACAGGGGCGGGATGCCTTCCAGGATCAACTGGGTATGTTGCCTAATTTCCCTGCTGTAGCAGGGGCCATCAACACGGGTGATGCCACAGTGAGAACAGGGGAGGCAGAGGCATGCTGTTTTGTCTCCCGAGGACTGAAATGCTTTGGTTCAGCTAAAATTGAGCTTAATGTAGAGGTATGTAGGTAGGTTTCTGTTGCCTGTGCTAGATCATACAGCCTGATCTCATGTTTAATGCTCCTTCTTGGCCTTAAACTCTGTTAAACAATGCAAATCCCTCCTCTATGATGCCTATGTAAAGCTGAGGTGACTCTTCCATGCACAGAAATCTTGCAGGCTCTTCAGTCCAGTGGACTAAAGTGGAACAAGAGCTGATAGCAGGGAGGTGAAGCTAGACAAATCCTAGCTGGGAACAGGTTTTTATACGCATCAGGGTCATTACCTGTTGGAGCAGCTTCCCAAGGAGACATGGCGTATGAGGGCAAGAGGTGGGTATGCTTTTTGGTGCAGGGGGATGGACTAGATCTGTTGCTCAGCAACCAGTCCATGGACTGGCACCAGACCTTTATCTCCCTGACCCAGTTTAGGAAGGCAGCAAGTCAGTTCCTAGTATCAACAAGTTTGAGAAACACAGGCACAGATGACCTGCCGAGTTCCCTTCCCACTTTGTTTCTGTGGTGGGCTTGTCTGTTTCTTGGCATTGTTAAATTGGAGAGTATAATTGGGTTACAAAAATACTTGATAAATTCATGGAGTATAGGTCCATCAATGGCCATTAGCCAAGATGGGCAGGGCCCACAACCCTATGCTCTCTAAACATCCAGCGGCTAGGTGGGACTGGATCATAGTAGATGAAAATTCCCGGTTGTGTTCATTCCTTCTGAAGCATCTGTCAGTAGTCTCTGCAAAAGACATATGGGGCTAGGTGGACCATTAGTCTGACCCCAGTATGGCTGTTCTGACAAGATTGATGAGCTTTCTAAAAGAGATGCTCTTAATCTAGCCATAATGTGTTGGAATTGATTCAGCAATCACAGGCTAAAATTCTCAGGTGTATGTTGCACTGGAGACTGAAGAAAAAATTTAGACCAGAAGGAATTATTAAATGCTGACCACGACTAGACGAGTGGCGACTACTGATTGTGACACTTAGTTTGCCTGTTTGCTGTCTATTCTTTTGTTCCATAATTTCCCCTGATGGCTCTGTATTGTCCTAGATTGGGAGCAACAGAGCAGATCTTTATGGCCAGAAGGGACCCCTAGAGATCGCCTGACTTGTTGAATTTCATCTGGGTTCACCTGTTCTGAGTCCAATAATTTGTGGTGGACTAGGGTATCTCTTCCTGAAAGGCAGCTGGCCTTTCCCAAACTGAAGACCTCAAGAAGCAGAGAATCCATCACTTGAGTTTGTTTCAGAAGTTAATCACCTTCGCTGTTAAATTGTGCCTTTGTTTTTAATTTGATTTTGTTTGACCTTAATTTCCAGCCTTTGGTTCTTCTGTCTTTCCATGCTAAGCTAGAGAGCCCTTTAAGTACCCACATGGAGAAAATATCAGGTACTAAACACCATGATCGCTTGTCTCCTTAAGTGTATCACTTCCTAGGTTTGGGATAATTCATGTGGCTCTTCACTGCACCATCTTCAGTGGTCAACATTTCTTTTAAAAAGGTAGATATAAGAATTGGATGTATTATTCCAGTCTTAATCCTACTGAATTATTCTTATTTAGTGCACTTGCAGGATTTGAAACTTGTCTGGTTATTATAGTCAGTGTCTTGAAACTTCAGTCTCACCTGGGAGAGTCTGATGCTCTGGAGAGGGACAACACAGTGCTTCTGTTCTTCCTGGCTAGATGAGATGGGAAGTTTCCCAAGCCTTTATGGATCATCCTGAAACTCTCTCCTGTTGCAGCATAGGGTCACCGCATAGAAAAGACTGAGATACTCTGTATATTTTAAGCCCAGACAGTATGCTGAGGCACTTGGGGGGAGGGGAGTGTGTGTGGGCTCTGAGTGGAAAGTGGAGATAAAATGTTCCATGTGCCACTTTGGTATGAGAGGGGAGCTGATCTGCTTCACGCTGAATGAATGATAAATGAGACACCGTTTGCCAGTTAGTTGGCTAGCTTGTGCATATGAGTGACTACATATATAGCCTTGGGCACAACTGCTTTTAAAGGGGACAGGACTGCCTGCTTCAGACAAATATAGAGCTGTTACTCCTAGTGGATTTAATTACTGTTTCTGGATTGTGTGGGGAGGGTGGTAAATGTGTGGTAGTTCTGAGGGTGGGAGTGGGGGTGGCAGCAGAGGCTGAACAGTTTCTTTTGGTAGATCAAGATTTGTAAAGCAGGCAAGCTAACATACATGCATGATCAATTTAAGCAGGACTTACTTTTCCCATGAAGAGAGAGGGCCAGACAAAGCAAAAACCTTAACTCATTGTTAGTGTGACCATAAGCAGAAAGAGCTCTTCGGACAGTTGGAGTACTCTCATCTGTGAAATTACTCGGACAGATCGTATTCACAGCAACTGGCTTTCTCCATGAAATGCTGTCCTCTCATGTAGGAGTGGTGGAAGGATGGTCTAATTTTGTGCATGTGTATGTGTGTTGCCCTCCTGAGTACTCTTCAGTTTGTCCACATCTTTCTGAAAGTGTGATGCTCAGAACTGGATTTGCTATTCCAATTGAGGCCTCGGTGCCAAGCACAGAGGGATCATTAGCTCCCGGGTGTCTCAGTACCCTTCAGAATATAAGCCTTTTTCAAAACTGACTCATGCATTTTATAGTCACTATATTCCAATCCCCTTCAGCAGTAGCACTGTAGTTACATCCCTACTACAAAATGGGAAACAAGTGACTAGTTGAGTAACTACTTGCTCGCTCTCTCTCTCCTCCCTCCCTCCCCCCTTGCTGCCTCTGTATGGGGGGGAAGCAGGAGCCGGTTCTGGGAGGAGTCAGCTTAAAAGCTGGTTCTTCACAGCACCATCTGTGCCGGTTGGGGGATAGAACTACAGCGGTCCTTGAGGTGGCATGAGCCTGGACTGTTTAGTCCCAGCTTGTGCTGGCCTCAGGAGTTAACTTTGTGGTGGCTCTGCATTTTAAATGTAGTAAGAGCCCAGCAGCTTACTCTATCTTTAAAATGCAGAGCTACAGCAGTCCCAGAGCCTACATGCCCGGCTTCTACTACATTTAAACTGCAGAGCCACAGAGAGGGTAGCTCCTGGACCTGGCACAAGCCAGGACACAGTGCCTCCCCTTATCAACTACAATTATAAATTGTATCGACTACACAATTAGCCAGTTACTTGCTTCTTAACATCCTTATTTTGTAGTTGTGCCCTTGACTTTTTCCCTCAAGTGTAGTATTTTACCTTTGACTATATTGGATATGAACTTGTTGATTTCTCTAGCTTGTCTAGGCCATTTTGAATTCTAATCCTGCCTGCAAGTGCTTGCTTCACCTCCCTGCATCATCTGCAAATTGTATAAGCATTCTCTAAACTCCCTTATCTAAGGTATTCATGGAAATACTGGATAGTAACTGACCTAGTGCTAAATGCGTTCCTGCTAGTCTGATAACAAGCCATGGATAGTTGTACATGAAGTGTGGTCTTTCAGTTGTGTACCAACCTTATGTTAATTTCATCTAGACTACATTTCCCTAGTTTGCTTATGAGGCTATCATGTGGGCCTGTGTTATCCCTTGATTTTAGGAAGGGATATCTCCTATACAGCTCCCCCACCATTCCAACATTTACACTCTCAAAGATGACAGTGAGGTTGGTCTTAAGGCTAATGCACTGAGATTCAGGAGATGTTGAGGTAAAAATGCAGGGTGGAATATTGAAGCATGAACAACTCCCATTGACTTTAAAAGAGCTTTTCCACTTGATTTTATTAACTTATTGAGCCAGGTATGGTACAAACACAGAGCAAAGTCTCTGTCCCTAATAGTTTACAGTTTAAGTGTGATGAGACAATAAATGGATCCAGTTAGATGGGCAAACAAGTGAACAAGGAGATGTTAAGTTTGAAGAGGGATGTGGAGGAGGTGAAGTTTAGTTTTAAGGGGAAGCATGGAGAACTCCTCCCATATGTGAGGGTCAGCATAGGAGAAAGCATAAAGGTACATGCTTGCAAATTTAACAGGTGGTTGGTTGGAAGCTGGCATTGGGAACTGATTGGAGGCGAGTATCAAAATCTTGTTAGCAAATAACTTTCAAGTGGAAAAATCCCATTTCTAGTGCAGATATTGGAGAGGTACCTAGGTTAATATCATAGAATACTAGAACTAGAAGGGACCTTGAGAGGTCAAGTCTAGTCCCCTGCATTCACATCAGGACCAAGTGCCATCTATCTTAGAGCTGGAAGAGACCTCAGGAGGTCATCAAGTCCAGCCCCCTGCCCTAGGCA
>JANRFK010004824.1:6863680-6888338 GCA_030068395.1 Apalone spinifera
TGGGCTAGATGGACCTTTGGTCTGACCCAGTACGGCCATTCATATGTTCTTATGACCTCAACAAGGCGATCGTGAAGACCAAGTTCAGAATGGTAACCCTAGCTTCTGTTATCCCGGTTTTACAGTTAGGAGACTGGTACGCAACCCTTGATCTCAAGGACGCTTACTTCCATGTGGCGGTAAGACCCAGCCACAGGAGGTTTCTCCGTTTTGTTGTTTCCCAATGCCACTTCCAATTTACAGTGCTCCCATTTGGCCTTTCAACTGCACCCAGGGTCTTTACGAAATGCATGGCAGTCGTAGCGGCGTTCCTCCGCAAAAAAAAGGGGGGGGTACACGTTTTTCCATACCTAGACCATTGGCTGATCCGTGGCTGCTCCTATGAGCAAGTAGAGGCCCGTGTTTCCCTCACAAGGGCTCTCTTCATAAGGCTGGGACTCATGCTAAACGAAGGAAAGTCATCGTTGACTCCCTCCCAACACCTCGAATTTGTAGGAGCTCTCCTGGATGCCAGGGTGGCAAGAGCATTCCTTCCCAGGGCCAGGTTTCTATCCATAGTGGAGCTGGTCTCCGAGTTAACCCGGTTACCCATCACGACAGCCTGGGTCTGCTTGAGGCTGCTGGGACACATGGCAGCGTGTACATGTGGTACGCCATGCTCGTATGAGGCTCAGGCCTCTGCAGGCCTGGTTGGCAAGGGCATTCAACCAGACCAGGGGTCTCTGGGACACGGTTCTCACAGTGTTGCCGGAGGTGATAGCCTCCTTACGATGGTGGACCCAGGAGGCAGTGGTGTGCAGAGGGGTTCCGTTCACTGTACCTCCCCCTTCACTTACACTGGTCACAGATGCTTCCGACCTGGGTTGGGGAGCACACCTGGGGTGTCACAGGATCCAGGGTTTATGGTCCCCTGCAGAGTGGGCTCTGCACATAAATGTCCGGGCGCTCAGGGTGTCAGGAGAGCCTGTGAGACCTTCCTATCAAAGCTGACTCGCTGCTCGGTCCTGGTGTGCCTGGACAACACGGCGGCTGTGTTTTACCTCAACAGGCAGGGGGGAGCCCGGTCGCCTCCCCTCTGCTGCGAGGCTCTGTGCCTCTGGGACTTGTGTGTAGAGCATGACATAGTGTTGCAGGCAGAGTACCTGCCAGGGTGCAGAAACTTGCTGGCTGATGCTCTGAGCAGGTCCTTCGGCGCCCACAAATGGTCTCTCAAGGATTCGGCCCTTTGTCAGGTCTTCCACAGGTGGGGTTGTCCCCTAGTAGACCTGTTTTCCTCGGCACACAACACCAAGTACCAGAGTTACTGCTCCCTGTTGGGGCTGGGGGAACACTCCAGGGGGGATGCCATGACAGTGCCATGGCTGGCAGGCATCCTCTATGCTTTCCCTCCGTTTCCCCTAATTCCCAGGGTTCTGACCAGGGTCAAGACCTTCAGGTCCACGGTCATCCTGAGAGCCCCCCTGTGGCCTAGACAATTCTGGTTCCCCATCTTGGTGGACATGCTCACCAAGGACCCTATAATACTCCCGCTGGTTCGGGATCTCCTGACCCTACCTTGGGCCGAGGGGACCATGGTTCACCCGAACCTCAGCTCTCTCCACCTGACGGCCTGGTTTATCCGTGGCTGACCCAACCGGAAAGGGAATGTTCCCAGGAGGTACAGATGGTGCTCCTAAGTAGTAGGAAACCGTCTACCAGACGGTCGTATGCAGCCAAATAGCGGCGGTTCTCGTCTTGGGCGTCCAGAAGGGGAGTGCACCCATCCTGTGCACCTGTCCCATCCATTCTGGACTACCTTTTCAAACTTAGGTCCAGTGGCCTCTCTGCCTCCTCTATCAAAGTCCATGTGGCATCTCTGTCCGCCTTCCATGTTGATTTGGCAGGAGTTTCTCTGTTTTCTAAGCTTGTGGTCAAAAAGTTCCTTAAGGGTTTGGATAAGTTGTATCCCTCGGTTAGACCCCTTCTCCCCGCATGGGACCTTAACCTCGTGTTGTCTAGACTCGTGTCGCCCCCCCTTTGAGCCACTGGCCACGTGTTCTTTGAAGCACTTTTCTATGAAGGTTGTGTTCATTGTGGCCATTACATCGGCTCGCAGGGTCTCCAAGCAGAGGGCGTTAACTGTGAACCCGCCCTACCTAGTGTTTTCTGACAATAATGTGAGGCTCCGCCCTCACCCGGCTTTTCTCCCCAAGGTGGTGTCATCGTTCCATTTGTCCCAAGAAATTTACCTCCCGGTTTTCTTTCCAAAGCCCCACGCCTCTCCTAAGGAGCAAGTGCTCCATTCCCTGGATGCTAGACATGCGCTAGCTTTTTATATTGACAGGACTAAGCCTTTTCGTAAATCCACACAATTGTTTATTGCTGTCGCTGACCGAATGAAAGGACTTCCCATATCGACTCAAAGGTTGTCCATCTGGGTCGCAGGGTGTATCAGGGAGTGTTATGCCTTGGCTGGGAAGGTCCCGCCCTGGGTTACAGCATATTCCACCAGGGTGCAGGTGTCCTCTGTAGCTTTTGGGGCGCAGGTTCCAATCACTGAAATCTGCAGGGCGGCCACGTGGTCGTCAGTCTATACCTTTATGGCGCACTATGCGCTGGCACAGTAGGCTAGGGAGGACGCAGGGGTGGGATCTGCGGTCCTCAGCTCTGTATTGTAGATATGTTGGTTTATTCGTACACATTGCACTCTTTTCTACAGTTTTTCTGTGTTTGCTTAGTTGAATAAATATCTTTGAATTGTTCAACTTTCGTGGACTTCTGTTTCTGAGTGCTCCAACCCCGCCTCCTTGAAGTGGGGTTGGCTTGGAAGTCACCTGATTCGAATGGACATGAGCAACCACTGGAAAAAGAAAATAACGGTTACTTACATGTAACTGTTGTTTTTTGAGATGTGTTGCTCATGTCCATTCGATTTTTCCCTCCTACCTCCCCTTCGTCGGAGCGTCCGGCAAGAAGGAACTGAGGTGGGGGAGCGCCGGCAGGGGAACTTATGCCCCGCCATGGCGGCGCCACTCCAGGGTACGCCCTGCTGGTGCTGTGGGTACCGCTAGGGAAGACGCGGTACGCACACCTGATTCAAATGGACATAAGCAACACATCTCGAAGAACAACAGTTACAGGTAAATAACTGTTCTTTTCCCTATGCAGGTGGACAAGTGGGTAGCTGTCTGAATACAAAGCGGCCCAGTCCCCTGGTTATGTGCCCACTGCTGCCCAGACTACCCCGGCTTTTCTAGGTGTGCTAGCCTGATTCAGTTACTCTAAATGTCCCCTAGATTTCCTAGGACATGATCAGCTGTGATGGGGTGAGGCATTTCTGTGGAAAGACAGCAGATTGGCCATATGGGTTGTCGGTCACCCAGTGAGCTTACCAGCAGGACTTGTGTTCCACGAAAAGCAATATGCAGCTGTGTAGGTCACCTGCTGGAACACTGCTGGATCTTAGAAATGTTAAAAATCGTTTAATACAGTAACTATCTGCTAAAAATTTTTAGCAGTTACATGGTTACACATGCTGTGGGCTCTAAGCTTTATACTGTGAAGCCTCCCTGAGAGCAGGGTTACCTGCCCAGCTCCCGGGGAGATGATTTCACTGCCTACCCAGCTCCTATGGAGGAAGCTTTATTACCCTGCTGTGGCGAAGCCACCTCCCCGGGAGCCAGCCGAGTGTAACCCATACCATTAACTGATGAGTGTCAGCTTACTGATTAAACAGTTAATCAGGTGCGCTCTAATATCCCTAGTCTTAATGTCCACCCACCCACCTCTTCTATCCTTGTTCTGTGGCTGCTTCCTCTGGAAAGGATCTAGTTAATTGAAATTGAAAAACCCCACCTGACCTATTAAGAGGGGACAGGTTTTCAAGGTGATGAATTTTCAGCTTTAGAGGTTTTTAAGATCTGGTCGGACAAACACCTGGCAAGGATTGTCTAGGCCTGGGAGTTCCCTAGAATACCTTCCCCAAGGTGCACTTGCATTTCCCATAGCGGTGCTGGTATGCCGCTGAGCTGCTTTCTGCTCTGCTAATCTGTCCCTTCTCCACTCAGGTGCTCCAATGAAAATGTGCATAAGGAATTCAAGAAGGCGGTGGGAGCAAACAGCATCTTTCTCAATGTCGCCAACAGCGAACTCTTCATCCTGGTGAGCCAGGAGCACGCAACCAGTGTAATGGAGGATCATGGGGGTGGCAGGTTCATGGCAGATCAGCTGGGGTGGGGTTGGATGGATGGTTTGGAGGATGGGGTGGTGTCATAGGGCTGGCCACCTCTTGTGGCCAGCAGCTGCTCGGTAGGGCTCTTCTGCTAGTTTTGCCTCTTTGGGGGTCCCCTTAGCTCAGTCAGCAGGTCATTAAAACAGTCCCCTCTTTGGGTCCTGACTGAGTCCTCCAGCCCCACTGCAGTCCTGAGCTAGGGCCTGCTTCAGATCTCTCCAGCTTCAGCTAGCTGGAATGAAGCCCTCCTCCCAGCCAAGCTGTGTAATACCAGCCTTCTCTTGGTCCCTGTGTTCCCTCCCACCTCCTACAATTTCCTGCCATGACCTCCCCAATTTCTTCAAGGTGCAGCTGCTATGATGGGGGCTGGCTAGACACCTTGTGAGAAGCTAGTTCTGCTGACCACTGATGCCTCTTTTCTCCCCCCATAGTCTACAAATGAATCTACGATAAAGCGGGCATCACTGCTGGGTGACATGCATCTCCGCAGCATCCGCACGAAGCTCATGCTGATGTCTCGGAATGAGGAAGCCAACAAGCACTTGGAGGTGAGGTGGAACCGCACCATCCAGACGCCTAGGCATGGGTGATGGCCCTAACCCGAGGCGAGCCGCTTGCTTTCTCCTCGCACCTGGGTGGCAGACCAGACAAGTCGTTGCTCATGCGGTGAAGCTGGTGCTTCACCAAAAGAGGCGTGGGGGGTTTCCAGACCCGCAAGGGACTGGGGGAGGGGAATTCAGAGCTGCACACAGACCTCCTAGGGCTTACCCCTTCCTAAGCTCAGCTACCTTAGTGCTGAGCCACTTGGGAGGAACAGAGTTGGACTCATGGAGGGGACACAGGAGCCAGTGGCATGGCTCCAGTGGTGTAGATGCCTCCCACTTGTGGCTCTGAGGGACCATGTGGAGGGTATCTCCGTCGGCCAGCATGCAACAATACTGTCCTCTTCTTTCTGTCTTGGAGCATTCTTGCACAGTGCCCACCCTCTTAGCTGGTGGGAACTGGCATTTCTTGGCCAGTTGCAGTTTCCTTCCTCACCCTGGCCACCACTTTGACTCCCTGTCGTGCTGCACTCTTTCTCCCCAGACGAGTAAGCAGCTGGCCTCGGCGTTCCAGGAGGAGTTCACTGTCCGCGAAGACCTCATGGGGCTGGCCATTGGCACCCATGGTGCCAACATCCAGCAAGCCAGGAAGGTGCCTGGAGTCACTGCCATAGAGTTAGATGAGGAGACGTGCACCTTCCGCATCTACGGGGAGGTGAGGGCTGGGCAGGGCTCCTGGTTCTCTTGGTGGGGGAAAGGGGAACTGGTGGGTTAAACTGGAGGGGTGGGGCGCTGGAAACTAGCACTCCTGGGTTCTCTTTCTGTTTTGGAGGTAGTCAGGACGCTTACTTGACCAGGTAACCAAGCCCTTTGTCTCCTCCCTGCAGACTCCTGAGGCATGCAAGCAGGCCCGGAGCTACCTAGAATTCTCGGAAGACTCTGTTCAAGTCCCAAGAAACCTTGTTGGTAAATGTCACTGTTGTTACCGTGCTTGGTAGTGACCCCTACAGGGGCCCAGTGTTCCTGGGACATCCCCTGGGGCAAATTTCTTTGTGATGGGACATGGACATGCACCAGCCCCCCAAGCCCATTAGTTGTACTTGCTTTCTTGTGAGGTGCTGGAGCGCTGAGTTCAACAGCAGGCGCTTCAGAAGGAAGTGGGCTGCGAGTGAGAATTACCATGTTTGTACCCCAAGAAGCTCAGGGTGCCAACCAGCAGAGGGCCCTGGTGTATAGAGGAGTCTGGGGGGCTCCAAATTCCCTGCAAGGAGCTGTGTACGTGCTAAAAATATCTGTTCTGGGTTTGTAGTTAAAACAAATCATTTGAAGGTCAGAGGTCTGAGAAAATTCCTCCTGCTGGGGAGTGGGAGGTGCCTGTCTTTGAGGGGCCCATTGTGCATTTCTCTCGCTAGGAGGCTGTTAGCTTTCTGAAGTAGGGCTACCAAAGGAAACTTAAGATGAGAAATTTGGGGGTGAGGAGCCCTATCTGGAGGTGAGCAAAGGTTTGTTGTGGTGTCTTTAGGGGTGCAGAGATGTGACCTGGTGCCCTTCCCCATGGAATTAAGCTCACTTCATGGAAAAAAAATCTCTGCCAGGGTGGAAGGAAAGTACTTGGGTGAAAAGGTTCGTTCAACAGAGGATAACAGGGTGTTACAGTGTTTTGTTGGGACCATTTGTTCCCACTTTCGTCTTGTATTGGCATCTCCTCTTAAATCCATTTCCATCAGTCGTAGGATTGAACACAAGTGCCCTGGGTGATAGAGGAGTGGTGGGGGTCTCAGATGAAAGTGGGGGAACAGCAGAGCCAGGATTTTGGTGGGTGTCACCTCTCTGTTAACCCCGCTTCAACAGGCAAAGTGATCGGGAAGAATGGCAAAGTGATCCAAGAAATTGTGGACAAGTCCGGAGTTGTCCGGGTGCGAGTGGAAGGGGACAATGACAAGAAGAATGCCCGAGAGGAGGTAAGTGGAGGCAGATCAGAATGTGGCAGGAGGAACTGCTGGGGGGCGGCCAAGACTTGATTGAATCTCTTCTCTCCCAGGGAATGGTTCCTTTCATCTTTGTTGGCACGCGGGAAAATATCAGCAACGCCCAGGCCCTACTCGAATATCACCTTTCCTACCTCCAGGTAACACTCCACCTTCCCTGTCCCTGAACAGTCATGGAGAAACTTCCCAAGCGTGGGTGAAATCTTAAGTGCAAAAGCAGCCTGCATCTAGGAGGAGGGTCTATGCAGTGGCTCAATCATTCAGCAGGATTGTTAGCAAATACTTTGGAGATTGGAACCATCTAAATCAAATGGGGGGTGACTCTGAGAAACAGCCAGGGATTCCCCCATCTTGGGGACTCGCGTTGCAAGTGGGGTCAGTATGGGTGTTGCACGTGCATGATTGTTAATCAGGTCCCTTCCCCCCTGTTCTCCCACTTCCTGTGCCAGTTCTTAGGTTTCTGCACAGAGGCTGTATGGGTGCATTTGTTTGTTGGTTCTCCCTTTCCTATCCCAGGGCTGCGTACTTGTAACTGGCTTTTGTTCCCCTTCCTGTTCTGAGCCTGCATTTTGGGCACCTCCCAGGAACTTGCCCTGAGGCTGCATGGGTGCAGTTGCTAATTGGTACCCTCACATTCTAGTGCAGTCACTAATGGGTTTCCCTTGCCTGGGAACTACAGTACATTAGTTCCCCTCCATCCTGGAAGTGGCCTGGCCATATAACTAGGTGCCATCCTCCTCTTGTGCACTCTCCTTTCTGTCCCCAGGAGGTGGAGCAGCTGCGCCTGGAACGTCTGCAAATCGATGAGCAATTGCGGCAGATTGGCATGGGCTTCCGGCCCCTCTCCAGCCGGGCTGACAAGGAGCGAGGTGGCTATGCCACTGATGACAGCACCTCCTCCTCCCTCCATGGCACGCGGACGTATGGGGGTAGCTATGGCGGGCGAGGCCGTGGGCGCCGGGGACCCAACTCTGGCTACGGTAACCGAGGGGCTGTGGAGTGGCTCCCAGGGTGGGTTGGAGTTTGATGGTTGGGCCCAGCACTCAAGATTTTATAGCCCAAGGTGCTTTGGCCAAAATCTCTGCTTCACCTTGGGGATAGGTTGGTCAATGGGCCGGCCCCCAGAGGTGGCTGCATTTCAGCAAGGCTGTAAAACATTTTCCACAGAGAGGAGTCAAAAAGTGCTTCCCTGGGTAGTGTGTGTCCTCCCTGCTGCTCACTACAGCTTTGGGGAGGCCCCCAATGCAGATCAGCCTGTTGGAGTGGCACCCCCCAATGGTGACTCAGGTGCCTCACTGCCCTGTCCTCCCAGGTACCAACTCAGATGTGTCCAATGCTTCAGAGACAGAATCGGAGAAGAGAGACGACTGTGAGCGAGACCCGCGCCCTGAGGATAGCCGGAGGCGCCCGGGCATGGGACGAGGACGGGGTCCTACCCCAGCACCCCGAGGAGGAGGAGGCAGCAAGTACAACAATTCCTCCATTAGCTCAGGTGACTGAGTGTACCCAGGGGCAGTTGGGGTAGGAGATTCTTGAACCCCAGGAGCCTGAGCCATATACCAGCTTGGGAGTCTCCCCTTCAGCTCTTTCTTTTCTCTGGACTAATCTGTTGTGCTGTGTTGCTGTGTGTGCTCTGCCTCTGAGGTAGCTGCATCTCCTCGCCACCATATAAACATGACTCAGAGCAAAGTTGGGTCTGCTGGTGGAAGATGGTGGGGGAGAGGCTGGAATCTAGGACTCCTGAGTTCTTTGTTCTTGGTGAGGCTAGGCAGGGTTAGGCTGAAGCCACGTTCCCTCTCTCTTAGTGCTCAAGGATCCAGACAGCAACCCCTACAGCCTGCTGGACAACACGGAGACCGACCAAACGGCCGACACTGATGCCAGTGAGTCACAGCCTATCAACAACCGCCGGCGCCGCTCCCGCCGGCGCCGCACCGATGAGGATGCAACCATGATGGACGGGGCTGCTGAGTCAGACAACACATCCGTCAATGAGAATGGCGTTGGTGAGCGGTGGGGGGCAGGGTGCTGGAATATCTGGGTTCTTGCCCCAAGAGTGGGGGCTGGTGGGTTAGAGCAGGTGGGCCTGGGAACCAGGACACCTGCATTCTCTCTCTGGCTCTGGGAGGAATGTCTCTGGAGAGGAAGGGGTTGGGGAACATTAGGGAGGCAGGACGCCTGCATTCACCCTCAGTTCTCCCCCCTGCTTTCCCAGAGGACGAATCAAAGCCTCAGAGACGCAATCGAAGCCGTCGCCGACGTAACCGTGGGAACCGCATGGAGGGCTCCATCAGCCGGGACCGGCAGCCAGGTACAGGGCTAAGGCAGTACTGGGCAAAGGGTGCAGCAGGACACGCACACCAGGCTTGTGTATGTCTGCTGCTGTGAAGGGGGACAGGAACTGTCCTGGGAACCCTCCCTGTGCATGAAGAGGCCAGCGGGGTCCCACTTATGGGGGACACAGTGAGTGTGGCTGGATCTCCCAGCAGGCTCTTGGGAATTGATGCACGTCAGAGTAGCCTTGGGGCTTTTCCAGTTCATCCCAGTGGCCCAAATTCAGGCAGTCAGTCTGCAGGGTTACACCAGCTTCCAAGGATGCTCAGTATTGTGTAATTGACTAATCAAACGGTTTTGCATCAACTATTTGATTAGTCGCTAGGGCGGCACTGCCCCCTTTGAAATGCCACAGCGGTGTTTCAAGTGGCAGCACCACACAGAGCAGCTGACCCTGGGCTCTGTGTGGCGCTGCCTCTTTCCGCTTCCCTCACTTGCTGCCTCTGATAGACAGCAAGGGGGGGAAGCAACTAGTTGACTTGTCCTTAACATCCCTACTTCAGACCTCTGCCCCGCGGGACTCCTGGATCCTCTGTTGGTGACTGTGAGGTGGGCATTGTGAATTGGCTGCTGCCCTAGTTGACGTTCGGTCCCAGCCGTGTGTGTGTGGGTGGGGGATAGCAGCTACCCTGCCCAGCAGCTGTTAGTAACCCAGGGCATGCTCCCTCCTCCCCAGTGACAGTTGCGGATTACATCTCCCGGGCCGAGTCCCAGAGCCGACAGCGGGCCCCACAGAACGAATCCCGGGAAAAATCCACTGAAGATGACACACCCAGACAAAAGGTAGGGTGTTGAGCCTGCAGGACTGGGGACACGACTGTGAGGCTGAGGATGGAGCTAGTGGGCTGACCCCTTCTCCCTCCCCCTGCAGGTAGAGCCAGTCACCAAGGTTGCCAACGGCCCGTCGGAGAATGGCGAGGAACCATCTGCCATGGTGAACGGGCTCTCATAAGCTCCAAGCCGAGAGAGATGCGACTGCTCCCTCTTACCTAACCGACCCTAGTCAACCCTCGAGCTCTCAGCCCTGCTTGCGTCATCGTTAAACAAAAACCCACTGATCTCTCGTTAACGAACCATTATTAAAAGAAAATAATTAATTACTCTAGTGCTTGTTGGAAGCTTGCCAAAGATAGGAAAGCTGTTATGAGTATAATCTTCGTTAGGCTCAAACCGATCGAGACAGGGCAGTGAAAACCAAACCGTATTCTTCCCCTGCTGTCCGGGGAGTGGGCGAGGATCACGTGCCCCTCTGGGCAAGGGGCCTCGACAGTAAAAATATATACCTATAATTAATGTGTGTCCGTTTTTGACGACTCCTTTAAAAACACGAAACGCAAACCGGCTGCGTGTTTAAACCGGAGAGAGGATTTTTTTGTGCCTTCTGATAGCGCGTCCTCACGCAGAGCACGGGTCTGGCTCTTTCTTCCCTTCCTTTTTTTCCTTCCGTCTAGTTCAGTTGGGTCTGCTGGGCAGAGACTTTGCAAAGGATGAGTCAGAGTAAGTTGCTTACCCCCTCCACCTCCCAAAAATTGGAAGGCGCGATGGGCGGAGAGCACAGGGATGGGTTTTTGTTTCCAGGCAATACAAAAACAGCAGGTATCATTTTCTTTTCTTTCATACGTTGTGGAGGTTGAACAGCAATGGCATTGGGGGGGAAGGGGGAGAGCATAGAGCCAGCCCTGAACCAGTCGCTTTGCCGGGGCAGGCGGGAGAAATCGAGCTGTGACGGTTGAGACTTTATTTATTTTTCACTGTACAGTATTTAAAAGAGAATAAAGAACCAAACTGGTCAGCAAGCTACTTTCTCTTCCCCTCCCTGGAAACATGTTGGAGGGGGAAAGAACCCCCCCCATTGCTTTTCTTCCCGAGATGCACAGATCTTAAATAAAGCTGACGAAAAGCACCCAAGTCTGCTCTGCGCCCTTTACTCACTGCTGCTGTTTTTCCATCACACAGCAGAGATGGAAAACTGCAGTTTCAGGTAGGTACTACGGCCATTTTGCATTCCCCTCCTAAATTGCCTGCTGGGCACGGAAGCATTGACTGGGAAAATCGGAGCCAAAGGAATGATTCTGGGCTGGAGGGGAGAAAGCTGAAGCTGTGAAGAGCTCAGTGGCTTTTAACCCACGGGAGGTTGAGACGATTGCCACTAAGCTGGGCTGCAGGATTATGGTCCTGGGTCGGAAGGCTGCTGGAGCAGCCTGGGGTGCATATAGTTTCACTGTCCAGGTGCTGTGTTACCATGGGGTGGGGGAGGCCCCCCTGCCCCCAGTTCAGTCTCCTTCACTCATTAACCATGGCGAGGGGCAGCCAGTTTTCTGGCTACACCTCAGCTTGCTGGGAAACCAAGTGGGTTCCTGTTGGTGGCCTTTCCTTGCCTGGCTCTCCCTTTATCCTACCCCAGGAGTTGAGGGATCCAAATGCCTAGCCATGCTTGGGGGCAGGATTTTTTACTTCTGCCCTCCCAATGGGGGGGGGGGGGGGGGGGGGGAGACTGAAGGTTTGTGACAAACAGGAGGACTAGCCCCTGGGGGGAGAGACATACTGGGCAGAGCAGGGGGCCTCCCAGTCCCAAACAACTGGCAGGGAGCAGTTACTGTAAATGCTGTGGTGGTCAGACCAGGTTTGGAGCTGGGAGGCTGCGGGCGTTGGGATCTGGGACTCCTAGGTTCTCTTGCTGGTTTTGGGGGAGGGGAGGGTGGAAACAGGATTAAAAGCTAGTGACTGGCACCTACAACCCAGTTGTCCTAGCCTGAAGTACAGGTAGGGCTGGGCATCAGTTGGGACCCACCTGAGATGGCTGCAGTGTTGGCCTCCAAGACCTGTCCCTTGCAGGGGATCAGACACACCGGAGTTTGGCATGTCCCTGTATTGCCCAGACCCTGCCTGTTGGGTATCTCCCATTCTGTGACAGCACCTGGAACACCTGCATTCCCCACAGCTGGAGGGCAGGAGCAGAGCTGCCCTGCTTTTCCATGTACCTGCAATACTAGAGGATCCTTGGGAGGGGAGGAGGATTCAGCAGAGGCTCTCTCCCCTGGCAAGCAGGGCTGGCCCCAGGGACTTATTCAGCAGAGGGGACAGTGGGGTTTGTTACCCCAGCTTATGCTCCCCAAGACTTGAGGGGGAGGGGGCTGACTCCTCTTCTGTCCAGTCCAGATCTCTGGCCAGGGGCTGCTACATTTCACTTACAAGCCTAGCTTCACCCCTAGAGAGAGAATATGGGAGGGCCTAGTTCTCTCCCTTCCGCTGGTGGGCATAAACAGCAGGTAAGGAATCCTGGGTTTTCTCCCTGGTGCTGGGAGGGGAGTGAGGAGGGCTGACAGTCAGGACTCCTGCCTGGGAAGGAGCCAGGTAGGTGTAGGCAGGGCTAGCCTGGCTGGGTGGAGCAAGAGGCAGATACTTCCTTGTCTGCCTGAAGTAGATGTGTGGTGAGTGGCGGGGAGTTCCACCCAGCAGGGGCATGGCCAGTGGGTGGGTGTGGCAATGCAGGGCTATTTTCCTGTCCCCACATGCAGGCAGGGGCTCAGACCTGGCAGTGAGGGGGCCGGGCATGGCTGAGGGACTGGGCATGGCAGGGGTGCCGGTAGGTGAGCCCTTGGACAAGGTGAAGCGGCCTATGAATGCTTTCATGGTGTGGTCCAGCGGGCAGCGGCGGCGTCTGGCACAGGAGCACCCCAAGATGCACAACTCTGAGATCTCCAAGCGCCTGGGGGCAGCCTGGCGCCGGCTGGGTGAGGCTGAGAAACGCCCCTTCATTGAGGAGGCCAAGCGTCTCCGGGCCCGCCATATGAAGGACTATCCTGACTACAAGTACCGGCCCCGACGCAAGGGCCGCGCACCCACCAAGGAACTGCCCACAGGCCGTCCACCCCCACAGCCGCCTGCCTCCAGACCCTGGGGCTACAGTGAGCCACTAGCCTACCAACTGCCCCGTTATCCGCAGTACCCAGCTAGCCAGGCCTACGGGAACGCCGCTGGAGGGTACAGGTGGGTCCCGTGCTGCTGCTGCTGCCCCCGAGTGCATTGCTTTGCCATTTGTTTGAACTCAATTTCTGTGCTTTCTGTTTTTCTCTTCCTCCCTCTGTGTCCCTCAGTCAGTGCCCCGGACTAGAGGTAGGGTCTGGCAGGGAGCTAGGCACAAACCCTAAATCTTTTTGCTGGTTTGTTCCCTCTCCCCTGGTCCAGAAGGGATGAAATTACCCCAGCTGAGAGGGGTCTGTGTGTAACCTGCTCCACAGGTGGCTGCACCTCAGCACCAGGTGAGGAGTCTCTCCACAAGCAGTTGCCCTTACCCAGAGGTGGCTGCATGTCTGTGCCAGGTGCAAGCTAGGCCCCTAGAGTAGAATACACGCTCCAGGTGCTGGTTGAGACTTGGCTCCTGCCCCAGAATTTGCATCTAACTGTTAAGGTGATTGTGGGATGAGTCAGCGGAGGGAGGGGGGAGGTAAGCTGTCCATAGCACCAATGGGCCCTGCCAGGTGTTGAGTGATCCCCAGGGGATACCAGGAAGTGAAGGCTTCCCAAAGTGGTGAACCCAGGTGTCCTGACTCCTAACTGCCCCTAGCCCCTGCTAGGATTCATCCCAGGAGTCCTGACTCCGCAGTATGACAGGATGTTACCTTCCCTGCCCTCGGGCTTTGGGTCCTGGCCAGGAGTGGGGTAGGGCACCAGGCGGTGCCTGTCCTGCAGCGGGCAAGGATTCACCATGCCCTGAACGAAAGGCTCATAACCCAGCCAGGCCACGTCCAATCCATGGCCTGGCCTCCACTCCCTGTACAGGCAGGGGGTGAGTGGGTCTGGCTGTAGGATCTAGTGCTGTGGGGAGAGGAAACAGACACAAGTAATGGAACCCAGGCATCCTGGCTCCCACCATTCCCTGTTCTAACCACTAGGTTCCACTATGAAGTGGTTCCTACATGAAGCAGCAGGGGTTCTCTGGTTGGGGGGGTGGAGGAGGAGGGAAGGGGAATGCTCAGAGTAGGCGGCTTGGAGGCTGCGTGCCAGGACACCTGGGTTCCATCCCTGGCCCCGGGAAGGGAGGGTAGGGCAGGCTGGGGCAGGCTGTGGGGGAGCTGCTTGCATGCCCAGAACCGGATTAACAGGCCACCTGAGGAATGCAGCCCTGGCTCACCCAGCCCTGCGGAGGGGAGCCTCTTCCTGCAGCTGCAGGGGCAGGGCTGGCATCCTCTCCCTTGCCCCTCCCCATGAGATCTCCCAGCACTGGGGAGCAAACCTATGAGTCCTGGCTCCCAGCCCCACTGCTCTAACAACTGGACCCAACTCCCCGCCCAGCCCTCACTCTCCTCCCAGAGTGAGGAAACATCCCCCTCCCACACTAGATACCCTGTCATTAGTTGCTCATTAAAGTCTCAGCAGTGAAAAGCTGAGCAGTAGTGAGGAAAGCAGGGGATGCACTCAGGTGCCTTTGGGGCAGGATGAAGCCAGAAGTCTGGGACAGGCCACTGAACTCTCTGACTGGGGAGAAGCTGGGGGAGCATAGAAAGCAGTGGGGCTAGTGGCTGTGAGGGGCTGGGAACCAAGATTCCTAAGTTCTCTCCCTAATGCTAGGAGAAAGGGGGAGAGTTAAGTGTTTGGGGGAGAGGAGTAAGGTCCCAGAAATTCAGGGAAAAACCTCAAGAAGAGCTGTGTTCTCCCCAGTTGTTTAACCCTTCTTCTCTGCTTTTGTTATCCCCCTGCAGTGGCCTGTCCTATGGGCCCCTGGCCCCGATGCCCTACAAGCAAGACCCCCAACCCCATCCACCGGGGGTGCTGCCAGCTGACTTCCGTGACATGATGGCCGCCTATGGCCTGCAGGCCTGTGACATGGGTGAGGGCTTCCCGCAGCCACCCTACGACTCTCCTGGGCTGATGCCCCTCTAGCCCCACTGCAGGGCAGGACCGAGGGAGGCAGGCGGGGACATGAGGCAGGCTTTTATACAGGAAGAAAAACATCAAGGAGAAAACCACTCAGGAGGAGCTGTGGGTGAAGCCCGTGGGCTGGCAGCTAGAGTAACTGGGGAGGAGGAGAGAAGAAGGTGGAAACAACCCTCCCAATACTTTAGAGCAACCCCAACTGTTAAATCTTTCCAGGCTGGCTTCTAATTTCCCCCTGCAAAATCTCATAGCTGTTTCTGTTCTACTTCACCCAGTTGGAAGCAGGGGAGAGGGGGCTGGAGAACTTGGGCAAGGGATGAAAAGTTGGGTGTTTTTGGAGGAACAGTAGGGGCAAGTCCCCTTAAAAGGGGCTGGCTGGATGTGTATTTTAATACTGCTTGTCAACCTGTTTTGTAAAGATAATAAACCAGGCTCCTGGAGGTGGGTCTAGCCCCAGAGCATTACTGGGGGAGAGAAGAGGGGGCAAAGGGCAACTGAGCCATTGGATAAGCAGCAGTAACAGACCCTCTCTGCCCCCTACATTTGCAGGATCACTGCAGGCACTGCCTCTTGCTTCATACCTACTAGCCCAGCCTGGGGTTCCACAGCCCTGCTGGTGCTACTCACTCCCAATCCAGGGCCCTGGCCAGCCCTATCAGTGCTCCTTATTCCTGACCCCCAGCCCCTCTCACAACCCCTTGATAAGTCTTCCCTGAAGCAGCCCAGAAAAGGCCTAGGCCAGTGGGCTCCAGCCTTTTTAATCACAAGATCACTTTTCAATTTCAGTGCAATGGAAGATCTATCACAAATCAGAATACCCATGTCCCATTTCCTTCCTGCCCCTTCAAGGTTCTCACCCTGCTCACTCCACCCCTTTTGTCCCCCCAGCCTCATTCACTTGCATCAGGCTGAGGTAAGGGGTTGCAGTACATGCTTTGTCTTGGGCCAAAGGGTTTGGAATGGGGGAGGGGCTCGGTTCAGGAGAGGGTCCAGGGGGACTTGCATCTAGGGCAGGAGGAAGTTCAGGAAGCAGGTTCTTGGCACCATTTAACCTGAGGGCTTCTGGGTGATGAAACAGCAGGGTTAAGGCAGGCTGCCTCTTGCCTGGCCTTGCACCACTCCTGAAAGCAGCTAGCATGTACAGCAATGATTCCATGGCACTATGTGGTACCCCTTATCTACCGGCCCTAGTATCCTATTGTTGATCAAAGGGAGCTGCAGGCAAGAACAGCATACGGAGAGCCCCTGCTCTGCCTTTCTGAGGGGCTACAGGGACATGCCAGCCATGTCCAGGAGCAGCAATTACCACAGTGATAATTACTCCTGCCATGCAAGGTTTGGCATTTTAGAACTCACCCCTCAAATAATTAAATTTAAGGCTGTGTCTACATTGGTGCAATCTTTATGCCAAAGCAGCCACTTTTGTGCAAAAACATGCTGCCTGTCTACATTGGTGCACAGTTCTTGTGCAAGAACTAGGATGCTGCCGCTCAGGAATAAGCCCTTGTGCACAACTGTTCTTGCACAAGAGGCCACTGTAGACAGGCAACATGAATTTCTTGTGCAAGAAAGCCAGATGGTTAAAATGGCCAGCAGAGCTTTCTTGCACAAGAGTGTCTACATTGGCAGGGATGCTCTTGCACAAATACTTTAACACAAGAACTCTTGCATTAAAAGAATATTTTCCACAAGATCATGCCACTGTAGATGTGGCCTGTGTGTAAGAGAAATGAAAATGATGAAATGCACAGACCAGTCAAAAACCAAGAACAACCCACTTTGCAAGCAGGAAAAGTGACCCTCCTGCCCCCACATATGTGTTGGGTCAGGAGATGAGGGAAGGACAGTGTGTTTGTGCAACTGTCACACACACACACCCTGCATCTGTCAGATTTGCATTGCCAAGCTCCCTCCATCCCCTTCTCTCTGGGTGGAAATAGGGTACAGGAGTGGGGGATAGGACACACACGCTGACATCAGCTTCCCCCTTCCACATGCTGCACAGCAAGCAGGAGGCTCCCAGGGGGCAGCTCCAAGGCAGAGGGTAGGAGGGCAACGGAAGTGCCAGTGATTATAGCTTCCCAGCCAAATCACCTGTCAGAGGCTCCGATCTACTGGTTAGTGACCCCAGCCTAGGGGTTGTCCATCCTGAGAGCATAAGAAAGGGTTAAAGCAGAAGGACCATGGCTGTTGTTAGGGGAAAGTGGGGGCAGGGCTGGGAGCCAGGACTGCTGAGTTCTCTCCTGGCTCTGAAGGGCTGAGGGATTAGAGCAGCAGAGGCTGGAAACCAGGATGCCTGGGTTCTCCCTAGCTCCAGGCAGTAGGGAGGGGAAATACTGTGACCCCACCAGCACCCGGGGCCTCTTCAAAGCAGCTGCCATGGCATCAGCAAGCCAAACCCCGCCCTGTAACTGCCCAGGGCCCGGAGACACGAACAACCGCTCCCAGCCCATCACCTTTAAGTGACACAGCTCCAGGTTGTGCTCTGCCAGAGACCTTCACTCCTTACTTGCAGCCCCACCCTGCCCCTCATGCTCAACTCACAGTTCCCAGAGGTCAGGGAAGGTCACAGCTAACAAATTAATCCCACATGTGCCAGGGAATGGGAGCAGTAGAGAAAGGTGATGGGGCCATTGCTCTGGTAATAGACCGCTCTGTCCCAGCTGCAACATGGGTGTCTTCCTTGTCCCCACACCCAGTTGCCACAGTAACCAGGGCAGGGCTCAGAATCCACCTGTTCTGACAGGAAGGGGTGAATCAGCCACAGAAACCTGCTGTGGGGACACCTGCAGAGGGATCCCAGGGCTGAGCCTGCCTCCCCCCAGGAATCCTGGCTCCCAGCCCCCACTCAGGGAGAGACCCAGGAGTGCTGGCTCCCAGCATCAGCAGGGACTCTAGGCAGACAGAGCTCCATGCCTGGTTTGGCTTTGCCCAACCCGGTCTGGTGCCAGTTGATCCCAGGGCCAGGGGTGGAAATGTGGTGACTGGAATGATTAGCAATAAACTCATTAGTTGCTTGGGGGTGGGAGGAGGAACAGGGGGTGTCCCTGTCCGTTTTTGATTGGGACAGGGGGAGCAGCAATCAACCTTCCTCCCTTCCCTGATCAGGCAGGCACCATGGCTAAGCACTCATGAAAACTCAGCATTTAATTAAGAGAGCGAGGCCGCTTACAGGCCTAGCTCCTCCCTGCCACAGCCCAGCTGGTGAAAGGAGCACAAAGCCAAGAAAGGGAAAGTGGAGAGAGGGGGAACAGATCAGGCTGGCTGAGAGGGGTCCCTCTAGAGGGTGCCGGTGAGCCAGAAAGCAGGCAGCTCTGCTCCCCCCTCGATAGGGCTCAGATTATAGTGGGGCAGAGCCAGCCCTGCTGAGAGCCTGCTTTTGTTAGCAAGCCACAGTTGTCAGCTCCCAAGCCCCACTGGGATCCCAACCCTCCTATGCCTGCTTCTTCCTGGCCTCCACGCTGGCTGACATGTCCCAGTAGTACAGCAACTGGCCTGCGATGACCCCATTGCAGACAGAGGAGACCACATAGGTGACAGCCATCAGGGGGTCGCCTGTCTCCTAGCAGGACAGACAGACAGAGGTAAGATTACAAAGAAAGGCAGAGACTGCCTGGCTCAGGGGGCAGGGAATGGGACACAGTGCTTGTCCCCTCTCAGTTCATACACATGTCACATCACACCCCACACACCAGGGAGCAGCCTGCCCCCTAGGGAGACTGAACAAGCCCCAGACACACTGGATGTCATCTGCCTAGGAACATGATAGGGCCATGCTCACAGGAATTTTGAGAAAAGACCCCCATGGAGCCCTTTGATCCCAACGCTCATACATCCCTCCAAAAAGGGAAGATGGCACTACCTGCACGGAAGTGAAAATCCGGGCCAGCGAGCCAGCGAAGAGCAGGAAGATGGTGATGGCTGACAGCTGCCCCGTGTGTCCATTGCGATAGTTAGTGGCTGCCTGGAGTACCTGGGGAGAGGAGAGGAGAAGAAAGACATCCCCCTGCCAATCAGCAGCTTGGACAGAACTCTGCCTCCACTGCATCATGAGCCCCCATCTTTCTATCCATGGTCCCCCATGTTCTGGGGAATGAATCCCTCTGTATGGAGGCAGCCCCACAAAAACAAACAGCACCCCACCAGTGCACCCTAAGCCAAGCCATTCTCTGTATGCAGGATTCAATGGGAGCCAGCACCCCATACAGGGGACAGGCCCCATGGACCATTCCCTGCCCACCCTGAGCCAGGCAGTCCCTGCTTTGGGGCAGGATGGGAGCTGGCACCTCTAAAGGGGACAGGCCCCATTATTGCTCCAGGAGGTTCTGAGGAAGAACTGGCACTTACTCGGCTGATGATGACAGCGGGCATGTTGGTGGCTTGCAGCAGAGTGACCACAGCCTGGGGTGCAAGGGGGGACAGCAATAGAGCGAGCAGAGCAAAATACAGCACCAGGAAAGAGATACCTGGGGGAGGGAGGAAGAGATGGGAGAAAGTTAAATCCCCCCCCGCATGTACAGATCCACATCTACAGCTCCTCTCCTTCTTCAAGCCACATTGGCACCCCACTTACCTTGTGCTGTGCGTCCCCCAAAATGCTGAGCCAGGAAGCCAATGGCAACTGTTTGAAGCATAAGGAAGAGCGCCTCACCCCAAGCACTGGGGAAAGAGAACATGGGATCAAGGTCCCCCCCCAATGACCCATTGTTTCTTCAGCCAGCCAGTCCTGTTCCCCTCCAAGAGCCAGGGAGAGGACCCAGGAGTCCCAGTTTGCAGTCCCCTCTCCCTTCCCAGAGCCGAGGAGAAGACCCAGGAGTTCTGGCACCCAGCTCTCACTGCTCTGATGCACTGAACTCCACCAATGTGAGCTCTCCCCTCCAGTGCTAACCTCACTTCAGTTCAGACTAGAAATGTTAGTGTGTAGTCATTACGTGATTAACTGATAAAACCAGGCTTAGTGGTTAACCCTAGTGACTACATGCAGTCCCCTCCCCCCACCCTGGCTACCCCTGTATCAGAGACAGGAGCTGGTGCCTATAGGGAACCAGCTTTTAAGCGTGTGCCATCTCCCGTGGAGATGCCTGCCCCCCTGCACTGCTGCCTCTGATAGAAAGGCAACAACACAGAGGGGAGGTGGAGATAGGCAGGAGACAGTACAGACGGGAAGCCAGCTTTCAAGCCAGCTCCCCACACATATCAGCTCCTGCCAAGCCACCTGCCCCTCCACCCTTTTGTGCATGGGTGGAGAGGACAGTCAGGAGCTGTAACACATGCGAAACAGCTTTCAAGCCAGCTCTCCATGTGCATCAGCTCCTGTGGAGTTGCCTGCTCCCCACACTGTCTCTCTTTCAGAGGCAGCAGGGGGGCACAGGTGCTCTGTCTTAAAAGCCAGCTCCCCACAAGCAATGGCTCCCACCTCCCCCCACATATAAACATGTAACCATTAAAAAAAATGGTTGCACATTTACACAAATACATGTTAGTTAGCATCCCTAGTTCAGACCCACCAGGTGTGGGAGCTGCTCTGTGGCTAGTGGTGGTGTCACAGGGTTGGGTCTCCCTCTGGTGGCAAGGAGGGGCAGGCGCGGCCTCACCTGAAGGGGAAGCTGTTGGCCACGCTGTACACCATGGTGCCGGTGATGGCCAGTAGCTCCAGCAGGATAGAGTTAAAACTAAGCCCCTCAGCACTCTTCGCCCTCAGGATCTTAAACACCTGAGGCAGCTTCACTGCAGGGAGACAAAATGCACATCACAGCAGGGGGCAGCCTCCTAACCCCGAGCAGGCCAGTCTCTAGCCCTGGGGCTGTGTTGGAGCTGGCACCTCCTAGAGAGGGGACAGGACCTGTGCCCCATTCCCATCCCCCCAGGTGCTGGGCAGAGGTCAAGGGGGCAGATCCGTACCCATAAGTGACCCTGCAACGATGGCGATTCCTAGACATTTGCTGATCAGGATCTTCAGGCAAGGAACTGCCCACAAAGAAAATGGTGCAGGAGAAAGAGAAGAGTGTTCAGTACACAGTAGGGCAGCAGCATGCCCATCCCCAGCCCCCAAGCCTCTGTGCTTAACACTTGCCCCATATGCCAGACCCAGGAAGGGCATCCTCCCCCATGATCTCTTTCTCCCCAGGTGGGGCAATCTGGGGTCAAACATGGAGTCCAGGTCAGGTCACAAGCAATGCCCATCCCACAGCAACCTCATGTCTTCCCCCCTTGGGTCTCATTGGTTGTACATCACTGACTCTAAACCCTACGGCAGGGGTGGGGAACCAAAGGATTGGGTGCTGAATCCACCTCCTGGGGCTCAGGGCTCCTACCCCAGTATTGGGAAGCCCGCAAGTGCTTCACCCCTTCCCTCCACTGCCCTCTTACAGGGCAGAAGCACACAAAATCTACTAGCCTGGCTCTGGTATGCAAGGGGAATGTGGGGAGTATCTTGAGTGTATTGCTCCTTCGCAGTCAGGGGCCACCTCAGCGAAGGGTTTGGGGGGGTTGTGTGTGCAGCCCCCGATTGGTTTTTCTGTGGGTCAGCGGTCCCGACTCTGCCCTTGTGCCTGTTTGCGAAACCGCCGCACTTTTCCCCTTCCCCGGCAGCCCCACAACCCCATCTCCCGAGCCCCGCCCGGGCACCACGCATGGCCCCTCCAGAAGGGACCGAGGCCCCAGACTGGGGGGAGACCACCGAGGGTCATTACGTGCCCCCCCGCGAGGAATGAGTTAAAAGTGCCGATCCCCCCCCTCTCCGGAGCACTTCCGCCCCGCGCCGTTTTGAGGGAAGAACGCCAAACAGCACTTCCGGTCTGCAGTTACTATCTAGCGCCCTACACCACCATGGCGCCTGAACGGAGTGTTTCCGGTCAGCGCACAGTAACTTCCGCCCTACCCCATCATGGCGAGGGAGCGCCTCGCGCTCCATTCTTCCGCGCTGCCGGCAATAGGCGCTGAAAGGTTGCCATGGCGCCCGGGGCCAGGACTCACCGTGCAGGAGGTTGAAGCGCAGCAGCAGCTCATCGTAGCAGCGCTCGGGGAGCAGGTGCGGGACCAACAGCCCCCTCAGCGGCGCCTCCGCCGCCATCTTGGAAAATGGCGGCGGTCCAGCACTTCCGCCTCTGTCGCCATGGAGGCCCCGTCCCACTGCGCAGACGCACTGGCTCCTTCACACTCCTCCTGCGCATGTGCGTCTCATTACTGTCTCTTTGTGAGCATGAACCCTGTCCCATGTGCAGCGCTCTCTTTTGTGCGCTGCGTAACACCACCCCTTGCGCGCATGCTCCCTGTGCTCTTCCCGGTTCTCGCCTTCCTTGCGGCGCCTGCGCCCTTTGTGCCCCTCATAGTGCCCCCCTCCCGCGCATGCGCCCTGGTGCGCCTGCCCCCCCCAACATTCCAGGCTGATTCTGAACCAAAGTCTTGCCAAGACCAAGATGGCTGCCGCCCCGCCGCCATCTTGCCCCCTGGCCATCCTGAGCCGGGGGGCCGTGGCCCTGTGCCTGCTCCAGGCTCTGCGGCTGCAGCGGGGACGTCGCCGGCGCGAGGCTGCCCGCCTCCTCCGGGCTTCCCGGCGCCGCCGGGCCCGGGCCCGCTGGGGCCACCGCTTCGCCCTGCTGTGGCGGGTGGGGACCCCGGTATCCGGGCCCCGCCCCACCCCTGCCCCACCGCCACGGGAGCGGCGTCTGTGGAGCAAAGCCCGCAGCTCGGCCTTCTGGGAGACAGTGCGGGCCAAAGCCTTTGGGCCGGGCGAGTGGGCGGAGAACTTCCGCCTGGGCCCCGCCACCTTTGACTACCTGTGTGGTCGGCTGGGTGCTGCCATCCGGCGCCGCGACACCAATATGCGCCGGGCCATCCCTGCCGAGGTGCGCCTGGCCATGACCCTGTGGCGCCTGGGTGCCTGCACCGAGTATCGGGCCGTGGAGCAGCAGTTCGGTGTCTCCCGCTCCACCGTATGCAAGATCCTGCGAGACGTCTGTGAGGCCGTGGTGGCCATCCTCACCCCTGCCTATGTGACCGCCCCTGCCGGGCCTGAGGCTGCTGGCTTTCCTGCCCCTCCCCAGCTGGCCGGCGTGCTGGGCCGCCTCCATGTGCCCATTCGGGCCCCCAATGAGAACGCCGCTGGGTACTTCAACCGCCGGGGCTGGCACTCTGTGGTGCTGCAAGCTGCTGTCGACGCACGCGGCTGCTTCTGGGACCTAAGTGTTGGCTGTCCTGGCAGGCAGAGCGATGCCCAGGTGCTGAGGGCCTCCGAGCTCTACCAGCGTGCCCAGCGTGGGGAGTTGTTCCCTGGGGAGACCCGGGATGTGGGTGGTGTGCAGGTGCCTGTCTACCTTCTGGGCGGCCCATCCTACCCACTGCTGCCTTGGCTGATGAGACCTTATCGTGCCAGGGAACTGATGCCAGCCCAGAGGCGCTTCAATGAGTACGCTGCTGCTGCCCGCACCGTGGTGGGGGTGGCGTTTGGCCGCCTCCGGGGCCGCTGGCGCTGCCTGCAGAAGCGAAACGATACAGACGTCTCCTTCCTGCCTACCCTCATCGCTGCCTGCTCTACCCTCCACAATGTCTGCGAGATGCATGGTGATGTCTTCCAGCCCCGGTGGATGGTGGATGAGGAGGAGGAGGAGGAGGAGGAGGAGGAAATGCTCTTTGAGGTTGGGGAGGGAGAGGAGGGTGCAGCAGCAGAGATCCGTGAGGCACTGGCTCAGACCCTGCGGGACTAGAGAGAGAACCCAGGAGTCCTGACTCTGGCCCCCCTGCTTCCCTCCCTCATTTCTCCAACCATCCTTTCCCCTCCCCAGCTTGGAAGCACCTCTTCTGGGGATGGGAGTAGGTGAAGTGAGGGGGCCAGCTGGATGTATGGGAAGAGGCTGGGTGGCTTAGGAGGTGGATGTCAGAACTGGGCTGGTAGCAAGGAGCTTGAAAGTAGAAACCAGGCTGTGGGAAAGAAGTTGAATTGGGAGGGGTCTGAGAATGGGGGGGTGGGAAGGGAGTCTGTGTGTGTGTGTGGGGGGGAAACAGGGGAACCAGACACCTGGGTTATTTGTAGATGCAATAAATGAAAACTTCATCCCACAGAAGCCTATGTGTAATTGTCTTCCAACACCCGTCCCCTCTGCCCCCCTCCTGGCCCACAGTTGCCCATTCAGCCAGCTCTAATTAGCTGGCCAGCTTTCCAGGTGAACAGCAAGGAGAACTTGGAGACAGGAGCTGTACCTGTCTGGTCTCAGCTGGAGCACCGTGTCCAGTTCTGGGTGCTGGGTTTCAGGAAAGATGGGGACAAATTGCAGAATGTCCAAAGAAGAGCAATAAAAACAATGGAAGGTCTAGAAAACATGACTGATGGGGGAAGTTGGAAAATATGGTCTGGAGAAGAGATGACTGAAAAGTTTTCAAGTGTGTAAAAGGTTGTTACAAGGAGGAGGGAGGAAAAAATGTTCTCTTTAACATCTGAGGGTAGAACAAGAAGCAATGGGCTTAAATTGCAGCAAGGGAGGTTTAGGTTGTACATTACAAAAAAACCTTCCTGTCAGGGTGGTTGTGTGCTGGAATAAAATGCCTAGGGAGGTTGTGGAATCTCCATCACTGGAGATATTTAAGAGCAGGTTAGAGAAACACCTGTCAGGGATGGGCTAGTTATTACTTAGTCATGCTGTGAGTATAGAGGACCGGACTAGACAACCCCTCAAGGTCCCTTTGGGTATGTCTACATTGCATTCCTCTTT
>JANRFK010004824.1:6904232-6914878 GCA_030068395.1 Apalone spinifera
AGTCTGTGTGACTGGTGGCCTGGAGCCGATGGGCGTTGTTGCAGTATGCAGTTTGGAGCAGGTCACATTCCAAAATCCCCAGGTCCGTGCCAAAAACAGCATCACAGTAGGCTGCTGCACCTCACAATATGGTTTAATTTAAATCCAAATTTGACCCAAATCTGCTCAATGCGATTGAGAACATGGCAAGGCACTAGCAGTGGTGCCAGTTCCCCTGGAATGTGTCAGGCTTAGGTCTGAGATGCAGGCTGAGGCTCAGGTGCTAGCTGGATGGCTAGCTCCTGGGATATGTCTACACTCACGGCTTCTTGCGCAAGAACATCTTGCACAAGTGTTCTTCTGCAAGAAGTCTTGTGCAAGAAAACGTCCACACTGCCATGTGTGAGCTGTGCTTTTGCGCAAGAACGCCCATGGCAGTGTGGATGCTCTCTTGCGCAAGAAAGTTCTGATGGCAATTTTAGACATAAGGCTTTCTTGCGCAAGAAATCCCTGCCGAGCATCCACACTGCCTTCTTGCACAAGAGCCCCTACGCAAGAGGGCTTACACCTGTTAAAAAAAAAAAGCATAGCTCTTGCGCAAGGAGCCCTCTCTTACCATGCCATACTGTAAATTTACTTGCACAAGAGCAGGCAGGCAGTGTGGAGACACTGCAGATTCTTGCGCAACAATGGCCGTACTTGTGCAAGAAGCCATGAGTGTAGACATAGCCCTGGACTGGAAGAGGTGCTGGACTGGGTGGCAGCCAGGCACATGTTGGCCTCTGCCTTAGTGGGCCCTGAGCAGGCCTGTTCTCAGTTCCCCATACTGGGCATCCCAGGCATGGACTGAGCACATACAAGGAGAGATTCATAAGACTGGGACTTTTCAATTTGGAAAAGACACAACTAAGGAGGGATATTAGGGATATAATAGCATAGCCATACAGATGCTTGTCAGTTAACACTACCAGCTACACGCAACACGCTGTTCTCCCACCTCTGCATTTAAAGTATTTTGGGAGCTGATGGGAAGGTACGCTGGCTCAGTCCCACATCATGTCAGGTCCTGGCAGCTACCCCTGCTGCAGCCTGAAGTGCCTGCCCACCGGCTCTCAAAATCTCTAAATGGAGAGCCACTTATCAGTTAATTGTGTAACCAACAACATTTGTGTCAGCTACACAATTACCGAATTGTATGCTTCCTACCACCCCTAAGGGATATGATAGAGGTCTATAAAATCATGACTAGTGAAAGTAAGAAAGAAAAAAGACAAGTTACCTGTTCTGCAACTGGTGTTCTTTGAGATGTTGCTCATGTCCATTCAACATAGGTGTGTGTGCCTGCAGAAGTTTTTCCCTAAGCAGTACTCATAGGGGTTGGGGGTCCCACCACCCCCAGAATGGCGTTCATATGCCACTCTATATAGGACACTCTCCAGCCCCTCCTTCATTCTATCTTGCTGGAAATCAACAGAGGGGAGGAGGATGAGAAGTTGAATAGATATGAGCAATACATCTTGAACACCACCAGTTACGGAACAGGTAACTGTCTTTTCCAAGAGTGCTTTCCCATGTCCATTCACTGTAGTGTTTGCAGAAGTGGGTAGGAGTTCAGGACATGCAGACTGCTCTACAACCCTACCGAATGCAGCATCCTCCCTAGCTTGCTGTGTGATGGCACAGTGAGAACTGCAAGTATAGCGATGTGATCACCAGTGCACTCAGAAAATAACCTGGATTGGGACATGAGTGATGTAGTGTAGATGTAGCCATGTAGTTTAATCTAGTTTTGTGTCTTGGCCTTTCTGATTTCATCCCTACATACTTGTGCTGGTTGTTTATAAATCATCCTTTGGCATTTTCTAGCTTCCACTTTTTGTAGGACTCAGTTTCAGATCATGATCTCCTGGTTAAGCCAGCATAATCTCTTGCCAGATTTATCTTTCTCAAGCAGGATGATAATTTGCTCTTGTACCCTTAATAATGTCTCCAAAAAACTTCCAAATCTCTCAAACTGTCTTTCCTCTTAGACTTCCCTCAGAATCTTACCTCTCCACTCCCTCAGTTTGCATAGAGTCTGCCTTCTTGAAAGCCACTGTCTTTATTTTGGCTGTTCTTCCTCCTAGTGTTCCTTAGAATCATAAATTCACTCATTTCGGATAAATTTAGTTAGTTTTTAAAACTCTGCTTCTCTTACACCCAGAAGCAGAAGAAACCCAATGTGGCCTCACATGCTGGGCAAAGCAACACTGCTCTTGGATTCCTTCCTTGTTGATTGCAAGCAGGGGGTTAGTCTGGGCTGTGCTCAGCATCATGATCTTGATCACAATTAGGGCTGGAGGTCTGTACAGCAGTTGGCCCTAAGGGTGTCCATTCCTCACCCCAGCACCAATGTTCCCCCGTATTTTTCCATCCATTTACAGAATACATTTTGTTCTGTGCACCAAGGCATGTGCAGATGTGCACCACCAATAGAAAAACATGCTGCTAGTTGTCGGCGCACTGCTAATCAGCTGGGTGGCCTCCTAGCCACTCAGCTTACAGGGAACACTGCCCAGCAGACATTCTGACTTGTTCGGCCTCCTTCTTCCAAAGGAAAATCTGCCCCACTTGTGAGGGGGCACAGGGGAAATGACACTCCCCAGAGACCCATATTTCAAGGCAGGGGGGTTCTCCAAAGAAATGAAGTTTATTGCCCAGAACAATTTGCCATCGCATAATATATATATATATAAAAAAATGTTTGTTTCTCCTCTCACAACCCAGTGTATAAACTTGCCCCCCCCCCCCCCCCCCCCCCCCCCCCCCCCCCGAACGTACAACTTCACTAACACAAATAACCAACAGGAGAAAAAAGGGTGGAGGTAGAGATTGTCATCTCCCCACCCCTCCCCCACCCGCTTTGGGTAGACATGGTTCCCCCCACACCCCTCCCTCCCAAAGCCGGAGTGTCCCCAAAATTCAGGTGTAGAGGGTGTATTTATCATGACCAACCTACCCCAAAAATGTAACAAGGTAAACTGGGTTTAAATATGAAAAAAATATAGAACCAGGAGTGGGGCCACCCCCCAAAAGTAAAAAAAAGTCTCCCAAAAGTCTGGTTGAGGGAGGGGGATTAGCTGTCCTCCCCCCCCAGTTTGAAGAGTTCCAATGCTACAGAGTTGGTGCCCATACCCCCCGCCCATCCGTCTGGGGTTCAGGGAGCCCCCCCATGGGCAAGGGGGGGAGACTGTGTCTGTGTGTCAATCCGGAAGGGAAGAGGTGTGTGGGGAGGGAGGGCGTCTCACACGCTGAGTTTGCAGTGACAAAGCTCCTTGTACATCTGCCGCCGCAACTTCGGCATGTCCTGTTGGGTGAAGGTGAATGCCCGGCCCAGCGCCAGAAACTTGCAGTACTGGGGGGATGAGAGGCAGAAAAAGGGTTAACCAGGGGAGCACAGAAAAGCTTTTCAATACAGGGGATGCTGGCACTAACAAGCCCAAGGAGGGGACTGGCTGACGTGGGGGGAAGGAAGGTGCCAGCTCCCACTCAGTCTCAGGGTAGGGACTGGTGGACTCGGGCGGGTGGAGGTGAGGAGGGGAATGAGGTGTGGGGCCTGTCTCCTCTAGGGGGCGTTGGCTCCCATCCAGTCCCAGTGTACATAAGGTAAGCTTGTCGGGTTCTGGCACAGTTCCCAGCCACCCTGATCACTCAACGCTAGTCCAGCAGTAGGGGTGGAGCAAGACACTCCCCAGCAGCATGACAGGGAAATGGACTATGGGATCACAAGGGAGAAAATGCTCATGGTATCGCTGTAACCTCCCCAATGGGGAGACAGTGGGGCAGGAGGAGATGACAGGTCTGGGAAAGGCCAACTGGCTGTTCATGTTGGAGGGGGAGATCCAGGCCATGGAGGGGCCCAGCAAAGAGCCACTGCTCTCACCAGCTCCCACTCACCTGCAGGACAAAGGCTCCACAGTCGCTGTCGTTATTCTGCCTGGCCACGTTCTGGGGGGAGGGGAGGACAGGGTGAGCCCAGGCCCAATGCTGCCTTACCCACTAGGTCACACAAGGGACAATCCAACCACAGCCCTGTCACTGGCTTGGAGAGACAGAAACCAGGAGTCCTGGTTTCCAGCCCCTGCTCTAATCCCCGCACCCCCAACTCCCTCCTAGAGTGGGGGACAGAATCTAGGTGTCTGGACTCACCATCTTAAAGGAGCCCTTCCAGCCGTCTCTGAAGTCCGGCCGATCCTTCTTGTCTGCTTCGGCCTGGAGGTACCTACAGATGTGCTGGGGGTTGGGGGTTGGGAAGCAGAGGAGCACAAAGGGGTGAATCAAGGGGGAAAGGCTTACCTGATGGGACCTGGGGGTGGATCTGCTAGTGCACACCCCATTCCCTACCCCCTTGAACCAGCCAGTCCCTGCCCTGGGGCCAGGTGGGAGAGAGTGCACCCTAGAGGGAATAGGCCCTGTTTCCCACCCCCTGCATCCGGTTACCTTGGGACAGCGGCGGTTGAGTGTTCGCTGCGAGTCAAAGTAGGTGATGCTCTTCTGCTTCACGTCCACAGAAATGAGGGACCAGTGCACCTCCAGGTGGATGGGGATGAGCAGTAGCTCCTTATTGAAGATATCCACCTGTAGGGGGCACTGCACACTTAGCTTGCTGCCTGCTCTCTGCCCCACAGCACCCCCTAGTACCTCTATGGGGCCATCCCTGCCTGCCAGGGGAGAGCGCCCCCTGCTGAGCCCCCTCCCCGGCATACTCACGTTTTTGGTCCAACGTTTCACCCCCTCGTACCCCTTGGTTCGTAGCTTATCGTAGAAAAAACTGTTGAAGAAATGGACCTGGGGAGGGAAGGAGCCTCCGCTTAGATACCAATAGTCCTGGGCTGGACTCCTCCACTAGTCCAGATGCAGCGGATCCTCCAGGCTGCTCCAAACTCACAGCGGAACAGGAGTTCACTACACAGAAGGGGTTCACAACTCTGCACTGAGATTTCCCTGCTGTGAGGTGCAAGGATAGGGATGACTGTGGGATAGGGGTGACGAAGGACAGAGCAGGGGATGGTACCCATGGGTCCTGGCCACCAGCCCCAACTCTGCTCCCAGAGCTGGGGAAAGAAGCCAGGAGTCCTGACCCCCTTCAACGTCCCACTTTGTGTGGGGGTTCTGCGACTCATCAAGTCTCTGCTGAAGTTGGGGGCTGGACTGATTTACATCAGTTTAAGGTTAGGATGTATGAAGCCTATAGCTGGGCTAGCAGGGGCTGCAGATAGGGAGTCAGCCCAGATCATTTAAGGGTTGCCACCTACTGACAGTTCCTTAGAATGACAATTTGCCCTTGGTGAACTGGGGCTGAGCTGCAGGGAACTGGATGCAGTGGGGAAAAGGCACACTAAGAGGACATCAGTTTGAGGGCTGGAAGCATATAGGGGGCACTATCACTCACCTTCTCTGGTACTGTATCCATGACAAGGTCCCCGTACATGTTCATGACCTGCACACATAGCAGGGAGGAAAAAGAAAGGGTTAGGATTAATGTTCCCTCTAATCTTTCCCATCTATGTGCAGAATAATTTTTGTATGTGCACCAAAGCATGAGTGAATGTGCACCACCAGCAGAAACACAAAATCTAGCTGTGGGCGCTCTGCTAATCAGCTGGGTGGCATCTGAATTTCTCCTGAGCAGCTTCACAAGCACTCAGCTTAAAGGGAACACTGATGAGAGGCACCACAGCTCTCTCTGGACATGAGGCCCATAACTGAGATGCAACCACTTCTGGGGCATGGTGGCTGGTTACACAGAGACCCTTTGCTTGGCACTGAGATACCTGGGGGCAGAAGGTCCAGTACTGACTGCTAGATAGGGGCCCCTAGCAAAGCATCCCCTTGTGGCCTTGCTGAGCATCTCACCTGGTCATTTAGCCAGTTGGGGCCATAGAGCGTCTGGAGGTCATCCATGGTCAGCACGTGGCGCTTGTAATTCACCCGGAAGCCCCTCACCATGGCGTTGCCTGGCATACGCTGGTATGACTGGATTAGCTGCTGCACCGTGCCCTTCCTGCAGAGGGAGGAGAAGGGAATGAGGAAGACAGGAGCATAGAACCCAGGAGTCCTGGCTAACAGCCCCCACTCCTTTAACTGATAGCCCCCATTCACTTCCCAGAGCTGAGGAGAGAGCCCCAGTGCCTTGGCTCTCAGCCTCCGCCCACCCACACTCTAAACCTTCTCGGGTACCTCTGTGGTGTGGAGAACTCCTGCTGGAAAATGTCTTCTAGCTTCTCCACCACCTCGTCTGTGCTGACGGGGATGAGACTGCCATAGGCCTGAAGGAACTCATCTAGAATGCCTGTAGGTGGTGAGCAGCAAGATAGAATAGCTGAGGTGACAGTGGTGGGGCTGAGATGCAGCCACCTCTGGGATGGGGTGGCTAGTTACATGGGGACACTTCACCCAGCACTTAGATGCATCCACCTCTGGGGTTGGGCAGCTGGTTACATGGGGACCCCTTGCCCAGCACTGAGATGCAGCCACCTCTGGGGGAGGGTGGCTGTTGACAGTTATCTCTCCCCGAGACACTGTACCTCCTTTCAGCTTGCATACAAAAAGCCAGAACGTGTACATTATTGATGCTCATAACACACCCTCATCATGGCATCCAGTGACATTAGAATCTGCCTGAGTTTGCAGGAATGGAATGTTCACTCTGAAATTCAGTGGCGATGCCAAAGTATTTCTGTGTCTTCATTGAGCATGGCTAGGGTCACAGCAGGGAATCACTTGGGTGTGAAAGGGGAGGAACCAGAATGGCCTGCTCTAGCTCCACCCCTTTACTTCCCCAGGCTGCTAAACTATGTCTAACTTGTGGCAGGAGGCCAGTGCTACACCCACGTTCTCCTGCGCTAGCCCCTCACCTTCTGCTCCCTATTTTATGGGGGTCCAGCAAGGTGGAGCACTCACTGTTAAGCCTGCTTACTCTGTACAAAAGTGACATGTTCCTCCCGCAACGGGCTGTGTTGAGCTGCCTTCTCCCCTGGGATCGCCTCTCTCTGGGGGGCTCCGGGCCCATCCTTGTCCCGGGGGGCCCGGAAGAACTCCTCGACCATGTGGGCCCCGCCAATGCTGCAGACATTACTGATGACGATGCTAGGGTCTGAGGAGGCAGCGGCCAAGGCTCCGAGGTCGCCATCAGGAGCCAGGGAAGCAAAGCCGTTGGGTAGGGCACTTGCAGGGCCTGGGGGAGGGGAAGAGGAGACATAGGCACCATTACATGGTGGGAAAGGATGGGTGTAGGGAGTTCCCTATGGGTCAAATTCCACTCCTCCCCCAAGCAGCCTGGAGCCCCCACAACCAACAATGACCCCCCACCCAATTACCTGGATCCATGTCCAGCATCGGCTGTGCCTCTCTCCTGCTCCCAGGGGATGACAGCTCAGCTGGGAGCCGAGTGCTGTCCTCCCTTGGCACCTCCATTCCAGCATCCTTCTCAAAGGCCACCCGCTGCAGCTGGGTGTACTGCGGGTATGAGGTGGTACCAGGCTCTTCACCCATCAGCGCCCCCAGCAGACTGAGCCGGGGGGGTGACGGGGCAAAGGCCCCGCCCAGGTGGTAGTTCAGTCGGGGTGAGGAGCGGGGCTGGAAGTGCAAGGGGCGGGGCCCCAGCTTGCCCCTGCCTTGGCAGTCCTCCTCTTCCAGAGGGCAGCTTTTCAGGTCGTAGTCAGGCTGTGAGCCAGGGGAGAGGGAAAGGGAGGAGCGAGTCCGCTTGGTGCTGCCCCGCCGGCGTCCCCTGCAGGCCAGCTTGCCCCACAGCTTCCAGGGAAAAGCCAGAGAGGAGCATTTGGAATACAGCAGCATGCGGAAGGCCCGCCGGGCTCGCTGGCGCCGACGCAACTGACAGCGCCGTCTGGTGGCTGCCAGGGGCAGCAGCCGCCCCTCAGCCCTGCTGGGAAACGGCCAGTCCGGGCCTCTGCTCCTGGCCACCTTCTCTCCCGTGGTTTTGCTCCGGGCCCAGCCCGACACGTGAGGCAAGTCCCAGTCATCAGTGTCACCCCCCTCTTCCTCGCTGTCAAAGCCCGGGGGTTGCTCTTTGGTGTAGGCCAGCCGCCGCCCACCTTCGAAGCAGCCGCCATGCTTGGGGGTTTGGGGTTCGGGCTCCTCCCAGTCCTGGGATGCCAGGTGCGGCCTCTCTCGCTTGGGGGGCTCACGGAGCCCATGGTTTGGGCCCCACATCTTCTTAGCCTGGATGTTTTCCTTCATGGCTCCGATGTGCCTATGGGGGAGGGGACAGAGGTCAGGCTACTGTCCTTCTGCTTTACCAGATGTCAGGAAGACCCTCAATTCATTGCATCACCCCTTGTCTGAGCCTGTTTCTCCTGTGCTCCTGCTCTAATAGCTACTGGGGGAGAAAGGGAGGCAACACTGCCCAGAATAGGAGAATCACCACCAGGTCTGTGCTGTGTCCTGCATAACAGGGGACCCCAATCACAGCTGAGGTCTGCCCAGGACCTGAAACAATGTGGGGGCCCCCTCCAGTCTCAGATGGGCTGCCCAACCCAGTGAATGTACCCAAATCGTGATCTACACAGACCCTACCCAAATCCATGCAGGGCATCTGGGTCAATTGGGAGGGGTATCCCAATTCTGGATTGGAGGGAACCTCGATGCTGGGGGACCTTAATGCTGGTCATATGGGGCCCATGCAGCACTCAGCATAAGTCCTCCTCTCAGTTAGAAAATTCTAGGCACTACGAGAATGGACGCTCTTGAATCAATTTGGGGCTGGTTTGGCTGAATTTATTTTGCTCTCGGACAGGGATCTATTGATTCCAGACCAATTCGGGAGCCTCCACACTGAACGGGAGAAGAATGCAACTACTGAATACAGATGGCCAATTTGGAAAATGACTTGACCGCTGGCACTAGCTGGGTTACCGTAGCCATATTGGTCCCAGGTTATGAAAGAGACACCAGTTGCTGAGAGAAACGAGCAGCAGCTGGTCTAATAAAAGATGTTGTCTTGCGCCCCCCCCCCCCTCCCGTCTCAATACTGAATCACAATACGTGTCTGACTGAAAGTTCAATGAATCCTGTGCCCCACTGTAGCGTGCACAATTGAAGGATGTCAATTCATCAGAGAGTTGTCAGAGAACAGTTGTGCGAATGATTAAAAAACCCGTCTTAGACCAAGAGACTCAAAGAACTTGAGCTATTTAGCTTGACAAAGAGAAGATCAAAGGGAGATTCGATCATCATCTGTAAGTATCTACATGGGGAACAAATATTCCCTAACTGGATCTTTAATCAGCAGCGGTCTAACACCGTCCAATGGCTGGTAGTTGATGCTAGAGAAATTCAGATGGGAAATAAGGCGTACATTTGCAACAATGAGAGTAATTAATCACTAGAACAACTGACCAAAGGTCCTGGTGGATTGTCCATCACCGACAACATTTAAATCAAGGTCCAATGTTTCTCTAACAAATCTGCTCCAGGAATTAGTGCAGGGTAGGTCTCCGGACTGTGTTATGCAGGTGGTCAGACTAGATGATCATAATGGCAAGTCCTGGTCTTGGAATCTCTGAATATATGCTGGAAATTCAGAGGTTTCTAACCATAGGATGAGTGAGATCCTGGAGCAGTCTCCCAATGAAGAGGGGGAGAGCAGGAACCTAAATGGTCTGAAGATGGTGCTTCATCAATTTAGGACAGGGTAGATAAAAATCAACGATTAAAAAAAAAATCTGATTTTTAATTTCAGTCACATTTTTTTTTAAATCAATACAAATATTAAATTTCCCATTTAAAAGTAACAGTTTACAGTTACATTTTATCACAAACATGCTACACCTACACTTACAATCTCATAAAAATTACTGGCTCTAGTCTGTCCAGCCTAACAACCAGCTCTTGCTTCTTGAAAGTTCTGGGCTTTCAATTTCTGTTTCTCAGCAAATTAACATGTGCAAAGACAGACACAGACTAGATAGGGTTGTTTTTGTTCTGTGCTTATGTGATGGCAGACCTGGACCAAACATGGCAGAGCAGTTAGTTAAGACACTGTAAAAAGACAGAGACACAATATATAGGAAAGGATTGAGGCAGCATAGAAAGGAACAGTGGAGTGCACTGGAAAGAAAAAGGGGAGACATTCAGCTCACGCACAGCTTCCTATGTTCCCCTACTCTTTTGCTGCAAATAAACTCATGGGCGCAAGAGACCTCCCCCACCCCCGTCTGGGAATATTTTGAAGAAATTCATTCCCTGGGCAAAAAAGGAAAATATGCCAAGTGTAAGCAGTGCAAGAAGATGATGCAGGGCCTAGGTGCAAGAATGGATCATAAAGAAAGCTGCTTATTGGGAGAAAATGATGAGGATATGGTTGAAGAACAATGTGGATCAACTTTGCAATACATCATTGCTCAAGACTCACTGTGATTTAACAAAATTCTTAAGTTGTTTGCTACGTTGGATGTTGCTAGAAAAAAAAAAGTACAGCTAATGCTTATGGCTTGTTAAAATAGTTAACTGGGTTTACAATCTATCACCCAAGTATACAATACAGAAACCTGCAGTAAGAGAAATCTAGAGTTGCCAGAGTGTTGTTTTCTTATTTTATATAATACTAGAAGACTTACTGGCTACGTCTAGACTGGCATGATTTTGCGGAAATACTTTTAATGGAAAAG
>JANRFK010004824.1:6928948-6943176 GCA_030068395.1 Apalone spinifera
GAAAACCAACACTAGAACATCACTTGTCATCACCTACAGCCCCCAACTTAAACCTGTCCTACACGTTATCAATAAACTACAGCCTATACTGGAACAGGATACTAAACTCCAAGAGGCTCTGGGAGACAGACCCATAGTCTCCTATAGACAACCACCTAACCTCAAGATGATTCTTACCAACAACCACAGGACATACCACACTAATACCAACCCTGGTACCTTCCCTTGCAACAAACCCCGTTGCCAGATTTGTCCACATATTCACTCTGCTGATACCATTATTGGACCCAACCAAACGAGTTATAAGATCAAGAACACATATTCCTGCGCATCCAGAAATATAATTTATGCAATCATGTGCCGAAAGTGTCCGTCTGCTAGCAGATATCTCAGACACCTCGCCAAAGGATCAATGCCCACAAAACAGATATCAGACAGGATCACAAAGAAAAAACAGTTTCTTGCCATTTCAACCAGAAAGGACATTGTCTCAATGACTTGATTACCTGCATCCTGCTTCAAAGACCTTTTAAGACTTCACTTGAAAGAGAACCCTCTGAACTGTCATTCATGCTTAAATTCGACACTTTACACTCAAATTTGAATAAAGACGCTAATTATCTTACCCATTACAAAGATAGCTTCCCCAATTTTCACCTTTAATGTCATTAGCTCACAGACATTTACCTCCCCCCCTTCCATCCCCCTTCTGTTCTGAAATTTGATTTGTCCTTTTCATGTGTTTTTTTTAATTGTATCCTTTGGTATATATGGTTGTGACAATTTTCTTTCACTATTTGATCTGAGGAAGTGGGTCTGGCCCACGAAAGCTCATCACCTAATAAACCATCTTGTTAGTCTTTAAAGTGCTACATAGTCCTGTATTTTGTTTCTGTCAAGTAGTTATAGCTAAATTAGTTCCCATCATATTGTGTGTATAGTTGGGATTATTTTTTCCAATGTGCATTACTTTGCATTTATCAACATTAAATTTAATTTGCCATTTTGTTGTCCAATCACCAAATTTTGTGAGATTCTTTTAAGTTCTTCACAGTCGGCTTTGGTCTTAACTATCTTGAATAGTTTACTATCATCTGCAAATTTTGCCACCTCACTGTTTACCCCTTTCTCCAGATCATTTATGAATAGGTTGAATAGGATTGGTCCCAGTACAGACCCTTGGGAGACACCATTAGTTACCGCTTTCCATTCTGAAAACTGACCATTTATTCTTACCCTTTGTTTCCTATTTTTTAACCAGTTATCAATCCATGAGAGGCCCTTCCCTCTTATCTTACTTTACGTAAGAGCCTTTGGTGAGGGACCTTGTCAAAGGCTTTCTGGAAATTGAAATACACTATATCCACTAGATCCCCCTGGTCCACGTTTGTTGACCCTCTCAAAGAACTCCAGTAGATAAGTAAGGCATGAGTCCGCTTTACAGAAATCATGTTGGCTTTTCACCAACAAATTATGTTCATCTATGTGTCTGACAATTTTATTCTTTACTATATTTTCAACTAATTTGCCTGGTATTGACATTAGACCAGTGTTTCCGCAATTTCATATTTGAGTTCTTTCAGAACACTTGAGTGAATGCCAGCTTGTCCCAGTGACTTGTTACTGTTAAATTTATCAATTTGTTCCAAAGCCTCCTCTGCCACCTCAATCTGGGATAATTCCTCAGATTTGTCACCTAAAAAGAATGGCTTACGTCTGGGAATCTCCCTACCATCCTCAACTATAAAGACCAAAGCAAAGAATTCATTTAGTTTCTCCGCAATGACCTTCTCGTCTTTTGAGTGCTTCTTTAGCATCTCGATCGTCCAGGAGCCCCACTAGTCGTTTAGCCAGCTTCCTGCTTCTGATATACTTCAAAACCATTTTGCTATTACTTTTTGAGTTTCAGGCTAGCTGTTCTTCAAACTCCTTTTTGGCTTTTCTTATATTTTTACACTTAATTTGGCAGCGTTTATGTTCCTTTCCACTATCCTCACTAAGATTTAACTTCCACTTTTTAAACTAAGCCTATTTCTCTCTCACTGCTTCTTTTACTTGGTTGTTAAGCCATGGTGGCACTCTTTTGGCTCTCTTACTGTGTTTTTTAATTTGGGGTGTACATTTAAGTAGGGCCTCCATTATGGAGTCTGAAGTTTCCAGGGTCTCCTCCTTAGCAGCCTGGTAGTACGATTTGAATGTAATTTAGATGGAATGAGGATGCAAATTCCTGTTTTTCAACTAATGGTCGCTGTTCTGGCAACAGAGAAAGGCTGTAAGGGCTTTATCCTTACACAATGCCCCTTCCGCCGTGTCTCCTGGCAGGACTGCCCATCCTTCCTGCACCTCAAGGAAGGGCCAAGGACTCATTGCAGCATCAGCCTCCATTTCCATCACTAGCATGAGCCGGGGGGAGGGGAAGGGAGGTATGGAACTTCTGGGTTCTCTCCCTGGCTTTGGGAGGGGAGTGGGGGCTCATGGATTAGAGCAGGGGGGCTGGGAACCAGTATGCCTGGGAACTCTCTCCTTTTCCCAGGAGCCAGAGGGAATCACCATCTCTCATCACAGCTGCCTGTCCTGGGAACGGACGAGGTTTGGGGTGGGGAAGCAGGAATTCCAACCAGACTAGACCCTTGGGAAAGGAGTAGAGCTGCCCGCATGCTGGAGTTTTGGATTTGGCTTTGGCTCCATTGCGCTGGCTGCTATCCAGATTCCCCTGACCAAGCTCTGGGCCCAGGATCCTCCTCCCCCTGAGTTTGCAGCCCGATCATGCTGGGAAGACCCATATCAAAGGACTGTCTCTCCTCCATTAAACATAACATCTACAGAGCCAAGCCTGTAGAGAGATGTCAGAGTGGAAACCATGTCTCATACTCCCTCTACTGTGACCCCCCCCCCTCAGGGTGATTCTCCTGGGATCCAAGAGAGATTTGAACACTGGGGCAGTGGGCTAGGTCAGTAGAAGCAGTGGGTGACTTCTGCCTGACATCTCACCCCATACCCAGCTGCTCCCCCCAAATTTCTGCTGCACCCCACACCATAACACCGCTGGGAGTTAGCGCTTTAGACAAAGACAAATATTTGTTCCCCATGGTTTTATTCCATGTGCTAAAGAAAGCGGGGGCCTGCTGGGAGATAAAATGCTAGGGGAGTTCAGGATCCCCACAGCTGGTGGGCTTGGCTTCTGCACTGCCCCCTTTCCTGCCGCCATGCCTGATCCCCCACACCACACACAGTCCCTGCAAATTGATCAGAAGGAAAGGATTTTAATAGGAACATCTATGAAGGAGGTTTTCAGCAGCATGGTGGTATCAGGACTCCTCGGTTCTCTCTCTTGCTCTGGCAGGGGAGTGAGGCTGGCAGGTTAGAGCGGGGGGGAGGGGTAGGAGAGGAGAGAATCCAGGATTCCTGGTTTCTCAGTGATAAGTGCTGTAGACACTTCCATGTGGTACAGTGAATAAACTTCCTTCCCCTCCCATGCGGCTGTGCCAGGAAAAAGCCATGTCACAGTCCAATTTGCCCCTGTGCCAGCCGAACCAAGGCATCTCCTTTAAAGTGGAAGAAATGCCAGCCCTCCGCAGCTGTGAGGTCCTCTGCCCCCTGGCTCTGGTAGAAGTCAATGGCTGCTTGGTTCCAGTCCAACACCACAAACTTCATCTCGGTGCATCTGTTTTCCACACCTATCTGAGAGCAATCAACCGGGTGAGGGTGGGTATCAGGACTCCCGGGTTCTCTTTCTGGTTGTAGGAGCAGAATGGGGCCTGGTGGGTTAGAGCAGGGGGGCTGGGAGCCAGGACTCCTGGGTTCCCTCCCCAGCTCTGATAGTGAAGAAAGATATGGTTGGGGTGCGTGGGTGGGGAGTGATGGCTGGGAGTCAGGCTCATGCCTCAGTTTCCCTCATAGTATAAGTGGGAACAATGATACTGACATGATGATCTGAGACCAATAAAAGGAAGGGACTGGGAAAGATCATAACATCCTGTTACCTCAGCAATTTTACTCATGAGCTTCTTGCCAATGCCTTTACCTGTATGGGAGAGAAATCAGTAGCAGAATTTAACAGTAGGGACTAGGGGTTTGAGCAGGGGTGCTGGAGCCAGGACTCCTGGGTTCTCTCCCCAGTTCTGGGGGGTAAAAGTGGGAGCTGCTGGGTTAGAACAAGGGGGCTGGAAGCCAGGACTCCTGGGCAATATTCCCTCTAATCTTTTCCATCCATGGCTAGATTTTTTCCATTCATGTGTGGAACAAATGTTATGAGTATTGAGGCATGTGTAAATGTGCACCACTAATACAAACACAAACCCAGCTGCGGGTGCCTTGCTAATCAGCTGGGTGGCATTAGAATCTCTGAGTGGACGCCCAAGTGCCAGCTTACAGGGAACACTGCTCCTAGGTTCTCTCCCTGACTGGGTAGAGAATGGGGGCTGGTTGTTTAGAGCAGTGGGGCTGGGGGCCAGGACTCCTGGTTCTGCTCCTCTTTCCCTTGTCCCAACCATTCGTTCCCCTTGGGTGACAGCCATACCAGCATAGTTAGGGGTACATATGCCAGGGGTCCCCAAATTCATCCTGTTCTCCTCCAGATCTGTACCTCTGAACTCAGGCATGATGTACAAGTCCTCCATGTAGATATTCCTGCCTTTCCAGGTGCTGTAGGTGAAGAAATAGAGGCCATACCCCACAATGGTGTGTCCTGGGATGGGGAAAAAAGTGTAACAGCAGCCCCAAGTTCCCCTCTCCCACCTCAGTCACCTCCAAGTTCCTCCTACTCCCCCAGCCCCAGAGAAATGCCTTCTCCACCTAGCCCCCCAGTGCCCAAATCCCAAATTCCAGTCCCCCACATTCCCGTCTTTCCTCCAATTCCTCCTTCTCCACCCAAAGCTCCCCAGGAACTCCTCCTATCCCTGGTTCTGGGAGGGGAGTGGGGGCTAGCAGTTAGAATAGGGGCAGGGGGAGGAGGAGAGGAGCCAGGACTCCTTGGTTCTCTCTCCAGCTCTGGCAGGGGAGTGGAGGCTGGGATCTATTTTATTGGGGTTCCTCTGTGGAAAGAGTGAATCAGACAGAATAAAAAACAAACAAAGATCTGGACCTTTCCCCCAAAATGATCCCTTTAACTTCCCAAAATCTCATCCCCAGACTCTCTTGAATCCCTCCTCTAACTGTCTCTCTTATTCCCCCTCCCCAAATGTACCTCCCAAGTTTACTTCTGTCCCGCCTGGATATAGAGCTGGGTCAGAGATGGCTGGGGAGGATCTAAGTGTATCAGGAGAAAAAGGAGTATCTAGTTGTGGGAGGCCCTGGTCCATCGTGGGGCTGGGCTCGCTCTGGCCTTTTGGGGTGCCCCGAATTACATTACTGTGCCAGGATGCCAGACCCCACTAGTGTCTGGGGGTGTCCTTCCATGGGTGCTGGGGGAGGGGAGGGAAGAGTTACCATCTCGGCTCCGGTACTCGGGTGGGACCTCAGCCACCAGACATCTGTAGAAAGGATCGTTGGCAAAGCCATCTTCTCTGAGCACTGGGGATGATACGGGGGGTAGGCACACACAGGAAGAAGGGACGAGGAAGAACCCCATTGGCACTCGCAGGCAGCACCCCTCCTCTCTCAGCCTCCCCCCCCCCAAACTGGGGGCATCAGCAAACCCATCTCCACGCTTTCCCCTACCAGCTGTCTCTCTCCCCACCTGCTCCAGAAGAAAGGGGGAGCACACCCATGCAATGTTCCCTTTATTTTTTTTCCATCCATATGCAGAATAAAATTTATGTGCACCAAGGCATATGGAGTTATGAACCACCAGGAGAAACGCATCCTCCCAGCTGTGGGCACTCTGCTAATCAGCTGGGCAGCCAGCCAAGTGCTCAGCTTACAGGGAACATGGCACCCAGTTGCGGGGGGAGGCGGGAAGGAGAGCGTAAAGTCCTCTAGTGCTTCTCCCCTGCCAGCCCTATGGAGCAATGGCTGCAAGGATAGAAGGTGGCTGCAGGGGTAGGGCTAACCTTGGTCGTTGATTTGCACTTGGTCTGGGAGCTTCTCAAACTCTGCCAGCTCCTAGGGGGAGTGGGGGAGCAGAAAGGGATCCCCTGAGTGAGTGCCCCCAAAATGCTTCACACCAACCAGCCCCCCAGAATCTCCTCCCCCCATTTTCTGCCAGTGCCCCCAAATCCTCCCTCCGGTCTCTGAAAAATCCCTCCCCCACCCCTCTGCCCCGCAAATATACACCCCCCGTTCTCCACCCCACAGCTCCCTAGGCAACCCCTTATACACACACTCTGTTCTCTGGGAGAACAGTGGGAGCTGGTGGTTAGAGCAAGAGGGCTAGGAGCCAGGACTGCTGGGTTCTCTGCCCACCTCCCCCTTACCCTTATCATCCGCATGATTTCCGCGCAGTCCCCTGCCCGGCAGGGCCGCACGACACACTCCATCTGCCGCCCCGCCCGATCGCCTGGCTGCGGAGTCTGGGGCCTGAATCCCTCGCTTAGTCGCGTCCCCCCGCGCAGACCCCCCTCCGTCCGGGCCAGCTGCAGCTAGAAGCTAAGGGAAGGAGGAGGGGCTACCGGCTGGGGAGTTTATGGTGTTTCCCAATGTGCACTTCTTCTGACCCCGCCCGCCTAGAGGTGCTCCCTCCCCCCGGTTAAATGAGGCTCGAGACAGAATTGAACCCAGGAGTCCTGGCTCCCAGCGCCTCCTGCTCTAACCACTAACCCCCACTGCCCTTCCAGAGCTGAGTAGTCTTGGTTCCCATCCTCACCCACCCCCTCTAACTCACCAGCCAGGGTTTCAGGCTCTGGGAGGGAGTTTGGGGGTAGGAGGGGGAAGGGTGGGTTTGGGGGGGAACTTGGGGTTTGGGCTTACCTGGGGCACCCCATCCTGGCAGCAGGTGAGGGATCTCTGCATAACCAGCTGCTCTTATGTGGGTGGGTGGGGTCTTCGCATGTTGCTGCCCACACACTGTCCCCGCAGCTCCTACTGGCCACAGGGATGCCCAGGGCGGGGCAGTGCAGAGACTCTCCTGCCCAGGCCCCTGGGGATGTGCTGGCAGTGGCATGCAGTGTGGACGGGCAGGATTGCTGCTTTTGTCGCACTGCAGTGGGGGCCGCCAGGTTCTTACATCATCTGAGGGTAGCAGATCTCTCGCCTGGCCCCAAACTTTGATGGAGCCAGACCCCAGGCCAAGGGTATTCCCAGAGCCCCTGCACCATGGCCCATAAACCTCACAGCTCCACTTCTCAAGTGGCCCTGAAGACATGGAAAGTTACACCCCCACCCCCAACACAGACTCAGTCAGGTGAGTTGACACTGTTGTTTATTGATGAGGGTTCAAAGCCGTGGGAGCCCCACTACCCCATGACAGATCACACTCTGTGGCACTCCCAGGGGGGCACTGTCTGTTGCCAGCACATTGAGCTGTGTCCACATCTGGACTCTGAGTCAAATTCTGGCAGCAGGCAGTACTGACTATGCAGGACTCCTGGGTTCTCTCCCTGGCTCAGGGAAGGGGTCTGGTGGGTTAGATCAGTGCAGCTGGCTCTGGGAGGGGAGAGAGGGCTGGTGGATTAAATCAGGTGGGTCTTCTCCGCAGCTGCCTCCTGGTAGCAGCATTTCACCGCTTAACCCATGCTGCTATCTTCCGGTGACCCTCCATGTGCCACACATTCCAGCTGTCCCTTGCCGACACGTTCACTGCCCCGAGATTCTCGTAGAACGCCGTGGCAGGCTGGTTCCAATTGGCTGACACAATCCGGAACCGGGTGTACCCATGGGCCAGCGCAATCTGCAGGAGGGCAGAGCTGTTTTACTGACTCACCCATGGGGGCCAGACCAGCGCCGTCCTACCCACACTGCTGTAGGAAAGCAGTGGTTGACCCCACACAGCACAGTAGTAACCTGGCGGCCTGGCCCCACTGATTCCAACTGAGCAACAGCCCCATCTAGGATCATGGACACATTGATTGCCCCATGGACACAGCTGGAACCCAGCCCCTTGGGCGCAGCGACAGCCCCTTGGCCCCAGCTGGGATCATGGACGCATTGACAGCCTCACAGATGTAACTGGGACCTGGCCCTTTGGGCACAGTGACAGCCCCTTGGCCCCTTCTAGGATCATGGACGCATTGATAGCCCACGGACACAGCTGGAACCTGGCCCCATGGGCGCAGCGACAGCCCCTTGGCCCCAGCTGGGACCTGGCCTACTGAGGAAGGAGACTGAATTTCTGAGCTAATCTCACCTTGGCCACTTGGTTCAATAAACTGGTGCCGATTCCTCTGCCTGCAGAGAAGAACAGAAACTACCCAGTTGGAGATTCGTGATTTCAGAGCCCAGAGAGCACAAGCCACAGGCCTCCCCCATCACTTCTACAGCAGATCGGCAATACAGGTCTACTAAACTTACCCTCGCCTGGTGCTGAGATGCAGCACCTCTGAGGCAGGGTGGCTGGAAAACAGGGTAGGGACGTTAGTGTGTGGTCGTTTAAAAATTAACTGATATAACTGATAAGCCCAGGCTCATCAGTTAATCCTATTGGTTACACACCCACACCCCTTGCTGCCTCTGTTCATAGTGCGGGAGGCGGGAGGCAGGAGCTAGGGCCCGTGGGGAATCAGCTTTTAAGCTATTTCCTCATTCATGCAGGCACCTGCGGAGCCACCTGCCCCCCCTGCACTGCTGCCTCAGATAGAGGGGCAGCAGCACTGCAGGGGGTAGGGAGGTAGGTGAGAGCCAGTACACATGAGAAGCCATTTTTCAAGCTGTCTCCCTGCATATACCTATCAGAGGCGGGCCGGGGGGTGGGGCAGGAGCCAGTGTTTGCAGATAGTTGACTTGAAAGGCTCCTGCCTGCCCCCTGCATGTAAAGGTGTAACAGCTAAAAAATTCAGCGGTTGCACATTTACACAAAAACACAATTATTAACATCCCCAATACAGGGATCCTTTGCCTACTGATGATCTGTGAGTTCAGCCCCCAACTTGGAGAGTCTTTCATAACCATGCATGTGTCTTAGTACTGTTTCCGTAAAAGGCTGTGTATTAGTGTCTGGGGAGAGTGCCCTCTTCTGAGTCCCTGTGACAAAAGTGGGGGATTTGTTGCGTTTCCTAAGGGGCTGCCTGCAGAGTGTTTGGCACTCAGGGTATGTCTACACTGCAGCGTTTTTCCAGAAAAACTACACTTAGATCCACACTGCTATTGCATTCTTTTGACAGAAAGTCGAAAGAACGGAGGGGTTTTTCCAACATTGGTAAACCTTTTTCTATGAGGAAGAAGCCTTTTTCTGAAGGAGCTCGTTCGAAAAAAGGTGTGTGTGGACGCAGAAGAGGGCATTCTTTCGAAAGAAGTGGCTTCCAGGAAATAAAACAGGTGCCCTGGTGGACACTCCGTCCATGCTAATCACAACTTAAATGCGAGATAGTGTCCAGTCAAAGTGGACGCTATCTTTTGAAAAAGCAAATAGCTTTTTCTTTGTGCTTTTACTGTATGGACGCTCTCTTTCAAAATAAAAGAAACTTGCAGTCTAGACGTAGCCTCAGTGTCCCTCGGTGTTACTGGTTTAACGAGGGGAGGGAAGAGGGAGTTTGTTGTCACAGAGTCAGCATGGAACTGGGGACCCAGCCAGTGGCCTGGAGAATGGAGACCCTGGTGACTGGTGACTGAGAGACCCAGATCAGACAGCACAGCCTGCTATGGCCAAGGAAAGACTATAGGCTGCGGGGAGAGGATCCCGGGGCGGTGATCTGCCCAGCTGGTCCCAGCTAGGGGGAACAAAGGTCGCAGAAGGGGGGAGGTGGAGAAAAGAGGAACCCAGGTGACAGAAGACAGAGGCCAGGGAAGGGGCTGCTGGGGAGGGATATGGAGGCTGGGCTTGAAGGAGAGGGCTTCTGGACTGGGCAGGGGGAGCAGGAAGAGCCCACCTGTCTGCAGAGGAGACTCAGATGTGCTGGGCTGAGCAGGGCCAGGCCTACAGGCCTGAGAATTCCTGTGTGTCCAGACGTTCAATAGACCCTCCTGTTTTATCCTGGCTGAGAGTCGCTCCAGTCTGGAGAACGGGGCTGCACTAGTCCCTCTGGGAGTGGAGTGAGGGGACTCCCCAAAAGGCTCCAGACAGAACCAGGCATGCTGGGGGATCAGGGAGGTACAGTCCCATGAAGCACAGGGGCTCAACCCCCAAGAGAGAGTGCTCCCCCTCAGGAAGGGGCTGTCACACTGAAGGGGGTTCTCCTGGGAACCAAGGGGCCAAGTATAGGCACAACCTGTGAGTCTGTGACAGCCCTGCACCCTGCTTTCAACTGCCATGCCGCGCCCTACCTCTGAACTCCGGCATCACGTACAGATCTTCGCCGAAAAGGATCCGCCTTTCCCACGTGCAGTAGCTGGAGTAGTGGAACTGGTACCCGACAATGGTGTGACCTGGACAAAGCAGCAATGAGTGCAGAGACAAGAGTATGTCAGCCAGCAAAGGTTTAGCCTTTCTAATGCAGCCACCTCTTGGGCAGAGCAGCTGGTTACACAGGGACCCCTTACCTGGCACTGAGATGCAGCCAGCTCTGGGGGGGTGTGATATAAGCTGCACTCTATGGAATCAAATGCCTCCCTCTGAGCAGCACAGAATCCCATGGTGCCACACTGGGGAAAGCACCCCCTGCTCTTTTGCCCCACAGTACCCCCTAGCACTGCCCTGGGGCTAGCTCTGCCTCCCAGGGGAGAATGCCTCCTGCTTGAGTCTCCCATCCAAATGTTGTCCGGCCCCTGCCCTGCTTGACATACGTTTGCCCTCCTCCCCCCCATTCCCATGTCTCACCCTCTTTGCTCCTCTGCTCAGGGGGAACTTCGGCAACCAGGCAGCCAAACTTGGGGTGCGTCCTGAGGCCATCCTCCCTCAGTGCTGCAGGGGCCAGGCAGAGAGATACAGCCAATCTTGGTCCCAGAAACGGGCAGCCCAGCCAGGCTGGTTACAGAGGAGGCTGGTGGGTTGGAGCAGGGGAGGGAGTGAGGTGGAGCCAGGGCTCCTGGGTTCTCTTGCCAGCTCTGGGAGGGAAGTGGGGGCTGGTGGTTTGGCATAGGGAGGCAGGAACATGGGGGTTTACAGTGCTTACAGTTAAGCAGCTGCCCCCTTTGCACTAAAATGCAGCCATGAATGTTGCTCCTGTCATTGCCCCACCAACTTACCTTCAGGGGTAGTTTTGACCTGATCCAAAGCCTTGTGAAATGCTGCAGCTTCCTGTAAGAGGCAACAGATACTTGCTGTCAGCTCCTCTTTCAGTCAACTGCATAAGCAGCCGCCCTGCACCAGAGGTGGGTGCATCTCGGCGCTGGGTGAGGGATCCCTAGCTAAACAGCTGTTATGTCCCACATTAAAGTGCCCTGATCCTCTTTTTAACCTGCCCATATCTCTGCTACTCTCGGAATGGGGTAGTTTCCAGCTGGACTCAGGACTCCTGGGTTCTCTCCCTAGTTCTGGAAGAGGAGTGGGGGCTCGAGGGTTAGAGTCGGGGGAACGGCTGGGAACCAGGACACCTGGGTTCTATCTACATCCATTGCTACATTTCCTGACCAGCTCCATTCCCTGGGGGTGCAATTTTGCTTCCATCTGCTCCTCACCCGAATCAGCCGCACAAGATCCTTCAGGTCCCTCAGAGCCCAGGGTCGAACGATGTAGCTCATGGCTGCTGTCCCCTCTTCTCCTCTCTCCCCCTTCTCGGCCCTTGGACTCTTGCCCTTTCGATTACAGATCCAGAAGGTGGAATTCTGGCCAGACTGAGAGCCTTCAGTGAATGCGGATCCCTGTAGGGCCAGGAGGGGGCACCAGATAAGATATCCGACTGCTAACACCAACTAGAGGGGATTTCACCGCTGACACCAAGTGGAATTTAAGACACATTATCCATGGCACCTCTCCCATTGATCCACCAGGGAACAGGTAGCGAGCCATGTGTACATCCGTGGGGACAGAGTATAATGGTCTGGTGAGAACAGGGGTCTGAGCCCTCAGGGCAAAGATGGATCCAGAGCGAGTGAGGTGTATGGGGAGAGATGCAGACAGGGCAGAGAGTGAGAGAGAGAGAGAGAGAGAGAGAGAGTGTGTGTGTGTGTGTGTGTGTGTGTGGGAGATGGATGGATGGACGGATGGGAGGTATGTGGATCTTGATGCCATGTGGTAGAAGTGGGTATAGATACCATGGATAGATAAATGGATGAATGAGCAGAGGTGTGGGGGATGGATGGATAGGTGGATAGAGATGTGACTGGAGGGACAGGCTAAGATGTGTGGGGTTGGATGGACAGATGTCTCAATGAGCTGATGGATGGGGATGGGGACAGATAGACAGATATGCTTGAGACTGGATGGGCAGACAGATATACAGTGGGTACCTGATACCCCAGGCCCTGCCATGGGTTGGGGGACCCACTGGTGCCCTTGGCTAGCTCTGACCCTTCTCCAGCACAGCCAGTATCAGACAGACTAATGCCATGCCACCCATGGACCGGTTGAGGGTCACAGCCTGGAGCCAGGTTCAGATCCATGGCTGGAAACCATGACTCCAGCTCCCTCCCATCCCTACTCTGCCTGGGTCCCCTGGCGTGAGGCCAGCCCCAATGTGGCACTTAACCATTACGCTGGGGGTCAAGGTCCATCTCCACTTGGCCGAGAAGCTGCCTTTGAGGGGCGTCTGGGAGGGATGGAGGAATGTGGGGGGTCAGAGATTTTACCCCCTGTTGCTGATCACATGCTGGGGTTGGGAGAAGGGATCAGTGTGTGGCAAAGATATTTCTTGGCTGGGGTGAGGTTGAAAAGGAACATAACAATTAACCAGCCTGAAAACTAGATGGTTTAATGGTTATAGTGTAGGAATGCGGGGAAGGGGCAGGACTCCTGGCTTCTCTCTCCAACTCTGGGGGAGGAACTGGTGGGTTAGAGAGGAGGGCTGGAAGCCAGGGCTCCTGGGTCTCTCCAGGGCAATCCTTAGGATGTCTGGGGCCTACCACAGTACTATTATCTGGTGCCCCTATGCCTGATGGCAGCCGGGGGGAGGGAGTATTTAAGAGATGCATGCTGCTGAAGATTATAAAATCACAATTAAATATGTTTACAGCAAGTGTTAGACGAAGGTGCCGTAGACTAACATGTTCTGAGGCAGCTTTCCAGTAATGCCCTGCTGTGAGTCCAATACGGCAGGACAAACCTTCAGTGGTGTGACCGGGGAGGCACTGCCCAAAAGGAACAATCCCTTCCACTGAACCACCTCGGCAGCTTCCCAGCCCCCTTGCCCCTCTTACACACCCAGCCCTCACTTGCTCCTTTGTGTCCTTCCTCTGGTGAAAAGCCTGGTCATTCCTATGTGATTTTCCTCCAGGCTCTTTTCCTCAACGAGATCCCTGAATCACAGCACCAGGCTGGGAGCCCAATGCACCCTCCTGTGGAAAGTTCTCCCCTGTGCTCTGCCATCCCCCACTGCCACTCCCTACTAGAGGGATGTTAAATATTGGTTAATTGGATAATCGATTAACCTCATGAATTCTTACTGGTTACTCGACTATTCTATAGTCCCTGGGGATGCGGCCGGCAGCCAGTGCACTTCGGCCCCACTCCTGAGGAACCCTCGTGTGATGGGGCAGGATGGCCCCACACTCACAGCCCCTTCCCCCCAGACAGAGAAGTGTAGCAAAGCAGCGGAAGCATGAGGCCGCCAAGTCCCGCAGCGGGATCGGGGCCAAAGAGCTCCCCAAGCTGACCCAGTCAAGGGAGGCTGCACAACACTGGGAGGAGGCGGCCACGGCCAGCTGCGCCCATGCCCACGGCCAGCTGTGCCGGGGTAGCCAGGCAACCGGATGCTTCCCCAGCTGGTAGGGGGTGGAGCAACTCAGGCAGGAACGGAGGGGATTGGGCCCGGGCAGAGGCCCGGGATGTAAATATGGAGATGCTAAGGTCAGGGGGGAAGAGCACAGAGGAGACAAAGGACAAGGACTGCGGTCCAAAAGGGGCAAAGGGGGAGCCAGAGGAAGGAAGAGCTAGGGGTGAAGAACCTGCAGAGGAAAGGATGCAGCGGTTTGAGGAGGCCGTGGGGGAAACCGAAGACGGACAGGGAATCTGGTGAGAGGGAAGGGAGAGGAAGCGACCCAGGGCGGGGCTAGGGATGTAAGACCACAGACTGGTGCGTTAAGGGCAATGCCCCGTCAGTCAGGTCTAGGGGGTGGAAGTCTACCCCTTGACCTTAGGGCCCTGGGTCGGGACTCGGAGAGAG
>JANRFK010004824.1:6944436-6955392 GCA_030068395.1 Apalone spinifera
TCCTCTTCTTTCCCATCTCCTATTCTCTCCCCTTTCCCTGTTTGCTCCTCTGGTATCTGCCCCCTTCCCCGATTCTCTCTTTGGTTCCGCCCCTTATTCCCCCCTTTATAGCTCTTACTCCTCCTTCCAGCCTCTCCCTGCACTGATAATAAGCCCCCGCCTTGCACCCTCAGGTCATGAAATTCAGCCCCCCAATCTTCCACACACACCCTTGGGTCAAGGCACTGGTGGCCCCTAGACCTGCACAGCCGAGAGAATAAATCACGTTTCTACGAATGTACCCGGCTCCATGGGACTCCGAGCCGGAATCCAGTTCCGGAATTACATATATCCAGAGTAGGGAATGGGGAGGGGCTGCGTGGGACTCTTAGCCGTGATCCAGCTTCGGGTTTTACCCAAGTCCTGAGGTGGGAGGGGCTGCGTGGGCCTCCGAGCTGGGATTCAGCTCCAGGTTTTACCCATAGCTGGGCTGACTCCTATGCCGTATTTGGGATTTACCATAATTCCCTGCCCGAGAAGGAGCAGCTACCTCCCGGCTCCGATGCAGGAGGCTGCTGTGATCTAGCTCCGGGATTTACCCATCTCCCGGCCAGGCGGCTGCCATTTAACTCCGTTAAATGTTCCTGGCCTTCCAAATGGCCAGCGAGAGAGAGTGGATCTCGCCCCGGGTTTTCCTCATTCCTCCAGGGGAAAGTCCAGGCCACAGGGCAATCCAGTTCCAAGCTTTGCCTGTCTACACCTCTGCTTCTCTGCCCCTCCTCCCATCCCCAACCTCTCTATGCACCCCCCAACCCAACCTCTCTGCCTGACCCCTGTTCCGAGCTCCTCTACTCATCCCGCTCCCCTGTGTGTGTCCCTGCACTACTCATCCCCCAACCCGTCTGTCTGCCCCCGTCTCCCAACCTCTGTCCCTCCCCCTCTCTAGCTATCCTTCCCCACACATCCCATCTATCTGTGTCACCAAGGGTCCATCCAGCCAGTGTCCTGTCTGCCGACTGGTCAATGCCAGGTGCCACAGTGGGAGTGAACAGAGCAGAGAACCAGCCCCTGTCACCCATTTCCAGCTCCTGGCAAACAGCGGCTGGGCCCCCATCCCAGCTAATAACCACTGAATGACCTATCCGCATGGACCAGCTGGGCTTTCTGCCTGGCTAAAATCCATGTCCCCCCGCACAGGCTGTGGATCCAAATGCCCCTGGGGCCCCTTTCCCTCTCCTTGTGAGCTCTAGGTCCCAAATGGTTAAAGATTCCCCCTCCCCCCAGTCCAGAACAGGTGGTGCCTGCAGATTTCCTGTGGCATGAGGCTCCTCCCCCACCCCTCAACCCTCCAGCCCCCTCCCACACCCCGCTCTAGTGACAGCTGCTGTGGCCAAGGGGGTGGCTGGAGGGGGAGGCAGGGTGCCAGCTGGGTCTCCAGGAGCCAGACGGACACACGGATGCAGCCATGGCACGGAGGGCCCCAATTCTGGTGACCCTCTGGCTTATCCCCACTGTGGGTAAGTGCAGGCCACCCCTTGGCCAAGCCCCAGCAAGAGTCAGGGGGCACCTGGCCCTACTAGAGAGTGGGAAACAGGGCCAGAGAGAGATCAGGTAGAGCCATGGGCTATGAGGCAAGGTATGGGAACATGGATTAGAGATAGGAATGGAGGTGAGTGGGATGTGGGATGGATAGACAGAGGGGGTGGATGGAGGGGGAGATACATAGAGGGTGTGAGGTGGACATGAATTTTTTGGGGGAAAGCAAGTATGGTGGATGGGGATAGATACATAAAGATGTGTGTGTGGAATGGATGACTGAATGGGGGAACAGATGGATAAGGTATGTGGGGAAGGATGATGAGTGGGGGACAGATGAATGGATAGCAGGGTGGATGGAAGGAGGGGGTATATGCCGATGCATAGATGGAAAGACAGAGAGGGAGGTTCAGGGGGATGGATGGGTACAGAGATGTGGGGAGGGGGGTGGAGAGATCTCTAGACAAAGGGGATGAGGATAAATAGGAGGGGGCACAGATGGGGTGTGTGTTGAGGGATAGATATGAGGTTTGGGGGCAGACAGCTGGATGCTGAGGATGGGGTGGAGTGTGGGAATTGAAGTGTGGCAGGATGGGTGGAGAGAAGAGGGTGCGAGGATGGAGGGATCAACAGAGATGGAGGAGTGCGTCGTGTGGGAAGGGCTAGATGGGATGGGGCAGCTACATTGTTCTGTGTGAGAGGGAGGCAATGTGTGGGGAGGGATGGACAGGTGCAGATGAGGAGGGAGGGACGGATAGGCGACTCAGTAGACCGCTATAGCCCAGGGAGCAGTGCCGGGCAGTAGGGAGATGCAGTGGGGAACAGGACCCCCCCACACACAATTTCTCTCTCCGGGCAGTGGCGGGCAGCCTGCAGTCCGAGGAGCGTCTGCTGGAGAAGTTGTTTGAGAACTACAACTCCAACGTCCGCCCCTCCCGCACTCTCACCGACAAGGTGTTCGTCCGGGTGGGCTTGTCCCTGTCACAGCTCATCAGCCTGGTGAGGAATTGGACCCTTGGCAGGGTGTTCTACCTTAACATTCTAGGCCAGGTTCTATGTCTGTCTGCTGTGCCGTGGCTCCTGGTCCTTAGCTGGCCAAAAAGAGGCCATATTCTTGCTTCACTTCCTAGTGGAAAGGCAAATCAGCTACTCGTGCAGTTCTAGACCATGTTCTAGACTGGTCTAGTTCCCGTGACTTCTGGTCCTTGATGGTCAAAAAGGGAATGCAATCTAGATTATCACACCAGAGGGCATTCTAGGCTGCACAACCATTTGACCTTTTCTAGCACAGCTGTATGGCACTGCCACTCATGCTGCTCGGAGAAGACGCTCCTCTAGACTTGCTCTCCTTCTAAACTGCTTTCCAATGCCATTTCTAGAGTGGTCTTGAACATAGCCACTCCTGAGCCACCTTGGCTAGCAGGTGCTGTATTCTTAGATTACATTCCTTGCTGCAGCCCAGGGCAATCAACCCTCTGTGCTATTCTATACCTTGCTGTAGAGCAGCCCGAAACACCACCATGCCATAGCCACAGGACACCACGTTCCAGATTTTCTCTCCAGTGGCATTCCTGACCAAACACCAGTGCCATTCTAGACCATGCTCTAGAGCAGACTAGCTCACTCCTGCTCCTGGGATACACTGACTATGTTCTAGATTAGCTTTCTGGTGCTTTATTCCAGGCCAGGGGCCAAAGCCATGCTAGAGTCACCTAGAATGCTGTAGCTAGGGCTGTGACACCTGGACCTCTCATTCTAAATTAGTTTCTTGAGGCAGCCAGTGTCCATGGAAAGGAGAGCAGCAGGACCCCCAGCTCTGGCAGGGAGAGGGTTAAGGGCCTCTCACCCGCCCCCTTGGCCAGGGGACAGAGACAGCAGCTGTCACAGAGGCCCCTGGCGCCGGCCAGAGACGGGATGTTATAAATAGCAGTATAAGGGGAAGGTGGTGAGGAGGAAATGAATTCAGAGTGGGAGGGTCAGCTGGATACATGCACCGGGTTGGCACCCCAGGGTAGTCCATTTCAGCCCCATTTGCCCCTCCATAAAATGCCCTTCACTGTCCCAGACCCCAGAAAGGGTTCTATGCCCTCACATACCTCCAAAGGGAGCAGCATTCTCAAGGGTACACAGGGGAGGGGGCATGATTCTGGAGTCGAAGGGATATCCCCCGAATTACTTTTAATCCTTTCTCCCCCGCCAGAATGAAAAGAACGAGGAGCTGACCACGAAGGTGTACATGGACCTGGTGGGTACTATCCCCCCAACACATTCCCACGTCTACTGCCCCTCGTACTCTATCCCAGATGGGGAGTGTCTGGCTTCCCCAATCTAGCTCTTAGCTCTGGGGCAGGGACTTAGTGTCATCTGGTGGCTGCTGGGACAAAGTGTAGGGGTAGATTTCTGGTTTGGTGGGGGCTTTGTGGTTTATAAAAAGGGAGTAGAGGATGAGGAAATATGTCCCAGCTCTGATTCCTTGTTTATAACAGGAGCCAGTGGGGTTGGTCCATTTCCAGCATAGCCATGGATGGTTAATAGGGGATGGAGTAAGAGAGCACTTTGTGCCTCAGTTTCCCCATATGTGCATGGGGCAAATAGCCCTGCCCAGTCTCACAGGGTGAGGTGGGGCTGGGAGGACAATCACAAGGAGTTTCTTTCTTTCTTTCTTTCTTCCACCATCCCTCTGTTCATTGGGTCTCCAGGAGTGGACGGATTATCGCCTGAGCTGGAATCTGTCTGACTTCGACGACATCAGCTCCATCCGGTTGTCTTCTGACAAAGTCTGGCTCCCGGATATCTACCTCATGAACAAGTAAACTGGGTTGGGAGGGCATGAGGGCAGGGGAACAGCCAGGGTCCCCAGGAAAAGGGAGCCAGAGGGTGTGAGCAATAAAGCCACGGCCCAGCTGGCAGATGGGTTCCTTCTGCTGTGTGACGCCCCTTCTTCTTTTTTCATTCTTTCAGCAATGATGGTAATTTTAATATTGCCCTACCTGTGAATGTCTTGGTCTCTCATGCGGGGACCGTTCGGTGGCTTCCCCCCGCCCTCTACCGCAGCAGCTGTAGTATCCAGGTGAGCTGGACCCCTCTGCTAGGGGGTGCCGTGCTGCAGGGTAGGTGGCCCAGCGGGGGGTGCTGTACTGTGGTGGGCAAAGGAGACCCAGCAGGAGGTGCTGTACTGTGAGGGATAGAGGGGGCCCAGCAGAGGGCGCTGTGTTGTGCGGGGTAGAGGGGGCCCAGCAAGGGATGCTGTGCTGTGGAGGTCCGAGCAGGGGATGCTGTGTCCACGGTGTCTCTCCCCCCAGGTGACTTACTTCCCCTTCGACTGGCAGAACTGCAGCATGGTGTTCCAGTCCTATGCCTACGGAGCAGCCGAGCTGGGCCTGCTGCACCCGCTGGATGAGGCGGGGCGGGAGGTGCAGGAGATCGTCATCTTTGAGAACACCTTCATCGGTGAGCGTCCGCCATGCACACGGCTAAACTTGCATACAGCTACATACATATACGCATAGCTACACACGCACCCACATGGCTACACACGCACATGTGCAGCTACACATGCATGTGCACGGCTACGCAGGCATACAGCTACATACATATACACCTAAATACACATGCACATGGCTACACACAGCTACACACACATGCGTGCACATGCACATGGTACACGCACATCCATATACAGCAACTCAAGTGCGCACACAGCTGCACACGTCTTTATTTGCACGGCTGCAGCTACATACACACATGGATACACACAAACATGCATGGCTACATGCACAACTACATATACGCACAGCTACATGCACATATATACACAGCCACACAGCGCTACCCACACAACTATACACGTATACAGATGACTACACACATACAGCGACACACAAACGCAGTTACACACAGTGCAACACACATATGCACACTGCTACACACACACCTTTACACACACACACAGAGTCACACATGCACAACTTCAATACATACACAGGTACTCGCACACAGAGCTACACATGGTCATCTCTATGTCTTACAAACAGACAGAGCCAGGCATTCACAACCACACCACATACACAGCCATATATCACAAACAGACACGCACATGGAGCTACATGCACACAACCATATCTCAAGACATACACACAGTCACTCACACACAAACACATCATACACAGAGCTACACCCACAGCCACACATGTGTGACCACAACACTCACAGAACCATACATCACACACAACACTGACACACAAAGACACAGAGACACATAGCCATGTGTTACACATGCGCAACCTCAGCAGATATGGAGCTACACACACAAAGAGGAACACATGCACACAGCCATATCTCACATGCCACCACAACACACAGAGTAACACACCCACCCAAACAGAGCTACTTACACACATTGTCGAACACACACACAGAGCAATGTGCATGAGGACAAACACATAACCACTGCACACACACAGTATCACACACATGGCCACAACATACACATACAGCAATCCCCCCCCCCCTCACTGTGATGTGCACACAAAACACACATAGCGATACACACACCAAGCCCGCATACCGGCAGAAGGACCGCAGCTGCACAGACAGCCGCACACATAAAGCCAAGACAACACAAACAGCCACCACACACACAGCGACACACATACAATTCAACACAGAGAGTCATTACACTTGCAACCAATCATGCACTCTTCCACGCACATGTGAACACACAGTTACTCGACAGAAAGACACAACTCTCATAGCCAGACCCTGTGCAATCTGGGTGTGGATCTCACCACTGCCACCAACTGTCTCGGGGCCCCATTCCCTTGCCACCCCTAATGAGGTGACTCTGGATTGGCATTCCTCGGCCCTAACCCCTCTCTCTGCCCTCCAGACAATGGGCAGTGGGAGATCCGGCACAAGCCTGCACGGCGCAACACACTGCCTGGGGAGTTACAGCACGAGGACATCACCTTCTACCTCATCATCCGCCGCAGGCCTCTCTTCTACATCATCAACGTCATTATTCCCTGCATTCTCATCACTATCCTGGCCATCTTTGTTTTCTATCTGCCCCCTGATGCCGGTGGGTGCCAGGCAGATGGGCACAGGCTGCCCCTGGTGCCGGAGAGAAGGAGGGGGATTGGACCTATTTCAAGAGGGTGGGAATCTGGTGCCAGATTTTTTCCCTCCTCCCAAGAACCGTCCCCTTTCCAGGGGGCTGAGGAATCCGATGCTGGGATTCCCCTCTTCCTTAGGAGACCTTAGTTCATTGTAGTCGAGCACCTAGGCAACCTAGAGGTCATGCTAGATGGGACCCACAATCCCCTGTTACTGGAGATAGACCAGAGGCCATGCTAGATGGGCACCGGACTCCCCTCTCCCTGCAGAGACCTGTGGCCATGCTACATGGACCTTGGGATACCGTTTTCCATGAGAAGACCAGAGGCCATGCGGGATGGGCCCACAATCCTCTGTCCTTGGGGATAGATAGGAGGCCATGCTAGATGGTCTTTGGATTACCCTGTTTCTGAGAAGACCAGAAGTCATGCTAGATGGGCCCCATAATCCACTCTCCCAGACCTCCCCCTGCCCTGGCTGATGCCAGTTCTGCTCTCTCTGCCCAGGGGAGAAGATGACTCTCTCCATCTTCGCTCTGCTCACCCTCACCGTTTTCCTGCTGCTGCTTGCAGACAAGGTGCCAGAGACCTCGCTGGCCGTGCCCATCATTGTCAAATACCTCATGTTCACCATGATCCTAGTGACCTTCTCTGTTATCCTCAGTGTGGTGGTCCTCAACCTGCATCACCGCTCGCCCAACACCCATGACATGCCCTTCTGGGTCAGGCAGGTAACACGCCCCTCCTTAGCCCTAGGGCAGGGGGCAGGAAATTGGGCATGGGGCCTGTTCCCTCTAGGAGGGGGTGCCAGCTCCCACCTGGCCCCAGAGATGGAGCTAATGGGAGGTTCTGGATTCTCTCTCCTGGGCAGATTTTCATTCATCGGCTCCCGCGTTACCTGGGGCTTCAGCGTCCGAAACCAGAACCCATCTTGAAACCTCCCCCAGCCTCCAAACGGGAATTAGTGGTAAAGAGCAACCGGAGCACAGACGAATATTTCATTCGCAAACCCACCTGTGACTTCCTCTTCCCCAAGCCAAGCAGGTCAGATGGGAATGCTGTGCGCAGGGAGCAGGGAAAGGGCTCAGCAGGGGGTGTTCTCCCACCCAGCCAGGGCAGGCCCAGGGTGTCACCAGGGGCACTGTGGGGCAGGGAGTAGGGCAGGGGCTCAGCAGGGGGTGCTCTCCTCTGACAAACAGCACTTGTCCAGGGTTGCGCTAGGGGGTGCTGTGGGGAAGGGAGCAGGGTAAGGGCTCAGTAGGGGGCGCTCTCCCCTGGCAGGCAGGGCTGGCCCAGGGCAACAGTAGGACTGTGGAACAGGGAGGGGACTCAGTAGGGGGCACTGTGTAGGACTTCACGGCTCTCTCCTGTTAACCTTCCAGATTCTACCAGGATCCCTTCTTGCAGGACCTGCGCCGGTTCATTGACGGGCCGAGCGAATGCCTCGTCCTACCGCTTGACCTTAAGTCCGCCATGGACGCTGTGACCTACATCGCCCAGCAGCTCCAGGACCAGGAGGACTATGACACGGTGAGTCACGGTCTCCCAGGTGGTGCCCACACATAGCCCATGTGATCCCCAGGCAGAACCCCCAACTGTGCAGCGGCCCCTTCTCGGGGAGTCCATTCTCTTCCAGGGGTCTGCGCCTTCAGCGTGCCTAGCTCTGTCCTGGGCCCCCGGGGCCTCCACTCTCAGGGGGACTAGTGCAGCCCTGTTCTCAGACCGGAGCGACTCTCCGGCAGCGTCACACAGGAGGGTTCATTGAGCACTGAGCCCAACACAGGAACTGCCAGGCCTGTAGGCCTGGCCCCCCTCAGCCCAGCGCGTCTGAGTCTCCCCTGCAGCCAGGTGGGCTCTGCCTGCTCCCCCTGCCCAGTCCAGCAGCCCCCTCCTTCCAGCCCAGCCCCCCAAATCCCTCCCCAGCAGCCTCTCCCTGGCCTCTGTCCAGGTTAACAGAGTCTCCCGGACCCCTCTGTTCTCCACCTCCCCCCTCCTCCACTTTTGTTCTCCCTGGCTGGGACCAGCTGGGCAGGTCACTGGGGTCCTCTCCCCACAGCCCATTGGCCTCCCACTGGCCAGACCCGGCCGTGCCATCCCAGCTGGGTCTCCCGGTCACTAGTCACTGGGGTCTCCAGTTCTGTGCTGGTCCCTGGAACAACAAACTCCCTCCCTCCCTCTAAAGTAACAGCCGGGGACACAGAGTGCCAACAGCTCTGCAGGCAGCCCCTTCAGCCCCCCCACAGCTCCCGCACTTCCTCACAGTGGGGTTGGCCAGCTGCCCATCACCAGTGGACTCTGGCTCCAGCCTCAGCCCCAACCCCCCTTGCCGGGTCTGGAGTTTGTTTGTCTGAGAGGCTGCTTGACCCTACCCAGGGCCGGGATGTAAGAAGCATAATGGGCAGTGGGGGAGGCTTAGGGGCCAATTGAACTTGCTAGGGGGCCACTGTGGGCAGAGTTAAGGAGGGCAATGGCTAGACATAGAGGTGGTGGGAAGGCTTCAGGAGGGTCAGTGGGACTAGGTAAGGGGTCATTAGTTGTACCCATGGAGCAGAGAGTTAAGGGTGCCAAGGACCAGCTCCCTCATGCTTCCTGCCCCCTCCTCCCCCCAGCTCAAAGAAGACTGGCAGTACGTGGCCATGGTGGTGGACCGTCTTTTCCTCTGGACCTTCATCACCTTCACCAGTGTTGGGACCCTCACCATCTTCCTGGATGCCAGCTACAACCTGCCTCCCGTGCACCCCTTCCCATGAGCCCTCCTTCCAGGGACCCCACCGCCGCTGTCCCTTTGCTTCTGCGTGGTCTGGGATGCTTCTGCGTGATCTGGGACCCCTGGTCTTGGGGTCTGGCCTCTGCTCTATTGGACAGTGGTGTGAATCCGGAGTCACTCCAAATCATGTTCACACCTGCTGGGGATGAGATGGAGTCAGTTCTGCCTCTAACATTCAGAGAGAGCTGTAAGGTATTTGAGGGTTATTTTCTGGGTTTCAATAAATACTAGATTTTTGGTTTACAGTAAAACAAGGTCCTTCTGTTTCATTTAATCCAGTGTCTACTGGTGCGGGGAGGGGCATGTGTTACTGAGAGCCAGGACTCCTGGGGTCTCTCTCCAGCTGTGAGATGAGGAGTGGGGGCTGGTGGGCCAGAGAGGGGGAAGATGGTTGGGTCTGGGAGTCAGGCTATGAGTCCTGGTGCCAGCTGGAGGATTGTCTCCCCCTACACTTTCCCTGCAGGTTTGCCTACCAGATTTGGTCCTTTAATGTTAATCATCAGCTAAAGTTTTACATTGGAATCTGCTGACTCCTAAATTGAAAAGAACCACTGGCCAGACACTGAGGCCCCTCTGGGGGCTGCCAGCTCTCACCTGGCCTCGGGGCAGCATCTGGCTGGCTCAAAAAGGCAAGGAATGGAGCTGGGCTTGAGCCTGTCCCCTCTAGGGGGCACTGGCTCCCCACCTGGCCCCAGGGAAGGCACTAGCTGGCTCAGCAGGAGGTAGAACGTCTCTGCTGCTCTCCTAACTGCAGTGGGGCCTTTGCCTGTAGGGTGGCGGGGGATGGAGGGGATCAAGGTACAGCACTGACATGTCCTGTGATGCTCGAGAGCTCTGAATTACCCAAGACTCACCCTTGGCCCCCATTTGGGTCCTTACACACTAATGGCAGACTCCAGCTCATAGGCAAGGGAAGGCAGGACTCCTGGGTTCTCTTCCTTGTGGCTGAATTCCAGACCCCTCTTGCTCTAACCCACCAGCCCATGCTCCCATCCCACAGCTGGGGAGAGAACCCAGGAGTCCTGGCTTCCCTTCTGTCTTCACACACTCACCTTCCTCACTCCCCATAACCCCCCAGACCTGGCCTTCTTTCATCCATCAAAACCCAGCTGTGCCTGCAGACCTAAACCCACCCTCTAAGTGCCCTATGTGTGGAGTCACCTACTCTCAGGCCCCAAGTGCCTGTAATTTAGACATAGCTTGGTGTGAGCGGTGGGATCCACTGTTTGGGGACAGAAGTGGGATGACTGCTCCCTGCCAGGTGCCCCCTCCTGGTGCAGGAGGGAACTGATTCATAGCCACTTGTGGCTCTGGGGTTAGACACAACTCCTCCCTCTATTTGTGCAGCCCCACCCCCTTGGGCTGTTGGTCTTAAAGGGATAGCAGGAGTCTCAGGGCTGGGAAGAGAGAGAGGCAGAGGAGAGCCCTGGTACGATGAACTGCGTCATCCGGCCATGCGCGGTGAAAGACTGCAAGGTCATTCTGCAGCTCATCAAGGTAAGGGGTGGTGTCCAACCCTGAAATGCTGCCCGGTGTGCGGGAGATCAGATTAAGGATAGA
>JANRFK010004824.1:6987181-6997948 GCA_030068395.1 Apalone spinifera
CCCGACTGCCTCCGCCGCCTCCAGACCCCACAGCGCATATTAGCACCTCCCTGGGACCAGCCCTGCCTGCCAGAGGAGAGCGCCTCCTGCTGAGTCCCCGCCCTGCTCCCTGACCCACAGCGCCCCCTAACACCACCCACCACTGTCATGATCTTCAGGGCGACTTGCACCAGCAGGATCAGCGCGACCAGCAGTACGATGGTGTCCTGAAAGTCCAGGCAGCAGGTGCCAGACGAGGGGCACCCATGGCAGGGGCTGTCCCCCATTGGAGAGGGGGTGGGGCCGGGCGCTGGTGAGCCGGGCCCTGCATCCCTGCCCCCCAGCCTCCAGGAACCGCTGACTCGGGGAAAGCGGGAAAGGAGGGGGGCGAGCAAGTCCCAGCCCGGAGCATTGTGATGCAGCTCCCGGGGTATCCTGGAGGGGAAGCCAGACACCATTGTGACATGGTCGGCAGTCGGCACCCATGGGAGGCGGTGATGTTGCCCCCTACTGGTGTGTGTGTGTATGAGCTGCGGGCGGCTCCAGGGCAGGAACTGGCTGGTTCAGGAAGGCAGGGAATGGGGCCCTCTGGGGAGGGCGCCGGCTCCCACCCAGCCCCAGAAATCAGGCCGCGAAAGGTCTCCCTGTCCAGCAGGAAAATGCTTGTCGCACAATGCGGGAGGCAATCTAGAGATGTACCCCCAGATAGCCCCAGGAACCTACAGCAGATGGGGAGCGGGAGAGTCCTGACTCTCAACACTCCCCTATCCAACAGCCCCCACTGTCCTCCCAGAGCCAGGGAGAGAGTCGAAGTATCATGACCCGCTGATTTACAGCCAGCGAAGTGACGTGGTTGGTGTGGAGTGTGTGTGGGGGGGAGAGGGTGCAGAGCAAAACCAGGGGTGCTGGATGAGAACAGCTGGAGCAAGGGCTGGAGGACAGCGACGAGCAGCAGCTGCTACATCTCCGGGAACTGTCCGCGCTAGAGTGAAGCTAGAATGAAATTCAGTATTAAGCACGAGGGCTAGCGTTCGCCTCCTTTGTTATAACTGCTTGCTCCGCCCCAGAGATGGCTGCTTCTCAGCGTCGGTGTATCTGTGACCTGGGGGAGGGAGGCAGTCCCAGGTAGGACACCTGAGGCTGTTAGAATCCCCTTCCTCACCCAAGTAATGAACACAGCAGGACAGACCACCCGGACTGCCGGCGTGTGGGAGGGGCCAAGGTTGGTGGGATGCAGGGGGGGGGCGAAGAACTCCCCCTCCCGTTGTGACTTGGCCCCCCCAGAGAGAACCCAAGAGTCCTGGCTCCCAGAGACCCCCTCCCAGTCTCTCCGCGATGCAGCGTGAGCGAGCTCCCGGAGAACAGGGTTGCCATGGTTACCTCTGCCGGTCCCCCTCTTTCCCCCCCCCCCCCCCCCCCCCCCCCCCCCCCCCCCCGACCTTCAGCAGCGATTCGCGCAGGCGGCTCTGTGTGACTGGGTGCGGGCGGCTATTTATAGCAGGCCGGCACGGGGAGAGAATATTAATGAGCGGTGCCCCTCGCTCCCGACCCACAGCCCCTGCCAGCCCAGTCCTGGGCTCCCCTCTCCGACCTAGGTTGATAGATCAGCCATGCCTCACCAGACTTGGTGCTTTAGTTTAGGCAATTCTATGGGGAGAGATAAAATGCAGCTGCCTCTGGGCTGGAGCATCTGGTAAATCTCCCTGCCCCGCTCCCTGACCCACAGCGCCTCCTAGCGCCGCCCTGCTGCCAGGGGAGAGTGCCCCCGCCCCCGAACCTTGGCATTAGTCTCTGCTGCTGCATCATCATCTTTGGGATCTTGCACGGGTTGCAGAAATATCTAGGTCAGCGCCCAGCTCCGCTTCTCCTCGTGGTGACGGGGAAGGTTTGGAGGGGAGGGCAGGGGAAATGTCCTGGATTCCTGTTTTCCCCTCTCCCCCAGTGAAACACACACAGAGTCTTGTGCTGGGAGAAGCCTCCCCTGCAACAGCCTGGAATTGCCTGGGGTGGGGGAGGATTGGGAGCTAGGACTTCTGGGTTCTCTCTATGGCTCTTGGAGGGCAGTGGGGACTGGTGGTTAGAGTGTGTGGTGTGTGAGTTCTGTGGTACTGTAACTCCTCTGCCCCCAGTGGAGGGGGCAGCCCTTGGATCCCCACACACACCCAGGAGCCCAGAAAACATCAGAGGAGTCCCCCTAAGATGGACAAGACCCCACATGCTATCTCCAGAAGTTAGAAGGGGCTGTGAGGCTCCACCTCTTTTGCCTCCCAGCTCTGTCCCATCAAGCAAGATGGTGCCCCCTAGAGGGATCAGACCTCCTGCCCCATTCCCTGCCCCCCTGAGCCAGCCAGTCCTTGCCCTAAGGCTCAGTGGGAGTTGGCAACCCATAGAGGGGACAGGCCCTTGCCCCATTCCCTGCCCCCCCTGAGCTTTTCAGTCCCCTGCTGTTGTGGGTCTGATCCGGGAGGTGGGGGACAGCTATTAGTCTGGCCTGGGCCATGTCTGGGACTCCAATCTGTCAGCTTTGAGCCTTGGGTTATGCTAGAGATGGGGAGGGCAAGGAGCAGATGGGGGTGGGGCAGTGCCATGGAAGAGGATATAGGGTGTGACATGAAAGGTGGGTGGAAATGGGAGGGTGGAATGGGGGGTTCCAGGGAACAGTAGTGGGGAGCAGAGAGGGTAGCTGTTAAGTGGAAGGCCCAGAGGGCCAGGTGGGGGGACAGAGGAAGGGGACCAGGAGGAGGGGGCTCTGGGATATGCAGGTGAGGAAGGCTGGGAAGAGGAAGCTCAGCAGAGGGAGGAGTGGTGGCTAAGAATTGGGGGAGCCCAAGGGATGCAGGGAGCCCCATGGGGTGGTCACGGTGAGCCAAGTCCAACATTTTAAACTTTTTTGATTTTATATTTACAATAAGTTTCATCTCTTGCAATGTTTTAAAAATGTGTACAGCTCCCCACTCCCCCAGCTCTGCCCCCACACCTCATGGCTCTTCCCCCCAGGTCTGTGCTGTCAAGGTGGTAGGGGCACACACAGCCATTCCCCCAGGAGGGAGTTATGCATTGTATAGACACTGCCAAAAAAAAAGTCCCCTTGTTGTGTCTTTTTTCTCCTTTGATCCTGGTTCAAGAGGTGGAGTTCCAAAGTCTCAGGGTCTCTCGCTGGCAGGGGCAGGAGTGGGGGTTCCCCCAAAATAGCTCCCCTTCCCTGGAGTATCAGGAATAAAAATAGATGCTCTCTGATTTGTGGGGGGACAATAAGGGGGAATGGGACAACTGCTCCCCATGCTGCCTGGGGAAGGGGTGTTCGGTGTCTCTGGTGACCATCTGGGTTGTAGGCTGAAGATGATGGCCATCTTGACAGTAGATGAGGCAAAGGGCTGCCATGGTTACAATCTTGACTGTAGGCTAAGGAAGAAATTGCCTTGGTAGCCATCTTGACTGTAGGCTGGGGAAGAGGATGCCGTGGTAGCCATCTTGACTGTAGGCCAAACAAAGAGCTGGGATTGTGGCTATCATGACCTTAGGCCAGGGAAAGAGCCCTCCATGGCAGCCATGTTGAACATTAATATGACAAGAGCTTACTAGTGGCCTTCTTTGATGGTAGACCATAGGTTACCTACATGGGCTGGACCAGATTTTGAGAATGCTGCGGGCCCCACGGATGGCCCAAAATGTGCCACAGGCATCCATGTTGGATTGTTGATGAGGAAAGGGCCCCTCCCCAGGCAGCCATCTTGGATTTAGGAAAAGGAAGTCCCTCATCAGTGGCCATCTTGGAATTTGGCCAGCATCAGTCATCAGCCACAGTGAAAGCCATCTTGGATTTCAGCACCTGAGCAGCCATCTTGGAATTCACCACACTGGCAGCCCTCTAGGGTTGGATGGCATTGGTGATCATCTTGGCTTTCACTGCCTGGGGCAGCCATCTTGGATCTGGGAACCGAACAAGTGCCTTGTCCAAAGACAAGATGGGAGGAGGAGACTGAGCATCATTTGGCAACTGCATAAGGCCATTGAGGGAGGTCAGAAGCATGCCCCCGGGATGTCTTCCTGCCGGAAAAGCAGCTGTCCCCAGAATTGAGTTACACTCCGTGGCATGCACAGCATGAGGCCCAGCCAACTCATGCCGCAAAAGAAAGCAACCCTTCCGGAAAAATATACCCCTACAGAAAACAGAGCCTCCCCTTCTCTAGCCACCCCAAAGTTGCTGAATTTGGCACACATTTTACAAAATGTATTTAACAAACAAAATCTCCTGTACAGACATATTAAAAAAATGAAAACCAGACAGAAAGCAAAGAGGGACAGATTTCCAGGATGGCTTTTTTGGTCAGGAGACCTCCTTGCCTGGCGTCCAATCCCTCCTACCACTCGTTCGTTGTCCTGCTTTCCTCACAAAAAGATGGTCTGCGTCAGTCAGAGAGACACAGAGACTAGGGAGGCGATAAACAATGTGCTTCTTGATTGAGGCATTCTCTCCCTCCTGCTCTCGGTCCCCGTCTGCCTCTCTTCAGGGGTTGCTTTCTGAGGTTGGTGCTGGGGGCCTTTTCCAGGGCACTTGAAGCCGGGTTTTGGGAGGACAGAGTGACCTGGGTTCTGTCCTCGATCTTGTGCCCCAATGTGGGAGGGGGAAAGAAGGGGAGACCCAGAGAAGGAAAGAAAGTGTGTACCTAGACCAGGGCTGGGGAACCTTTTTTGGGTCAGGGGCCACTGACCCACAGAAAAATCAGTCAGGGGCCACACACAAGTAAGAAGTAAGAAACAAAACCAACCCCCCCAAACTCCTCACTGAGGTGGCTCCTGACTGAGAAGCAGAAAAGACACTCCCCACATTCCCCTCACACACAGGAGCCTAGGGACACCCAGGCTAGTAGATTTTGTGTGCTCCAGCCCAGCAGTGATGTAGTAGGGGGCCTGGAGTGCCAGCACAGGCTCCCCAATGCTGCAGAGGCCCCTGAGCCTCAGGTGCCAGATCCAGGCAAGCCAGGGGTCACATTCAGCCCCTGAGCCTGAGGTTCCCCACCCCTGACCTAGACTGATATAGTAATGGACTGATATGCATGGGGAGGGATAGAAAGAGAGAGACAGATTGTGGGGATGGGAAGATATGCATGGAAATGGGTGGACATACAGAAAGATGGATAGATATGGTTGGGGATGGATGGATAGAGAGCTAGGCATGCTAATGGATAGATATGTAAAGAGAGAGTAGACTGGTTGGCTGGCTAGATAAATATGGGAAAGAGCAGATAGATACATTAGTACATATGGATGCGCAGACAGACTGATAAGTATGGGGATAGATAGATATGTATGGGAAAGAGCGGCTAGAGAGACAGATGTCATGAGGAAGGACAGATGGATGGGCAGCTAGACAGATATGTATGCACACATGACAGTAGAGATGGCTAGAAAGAGCGGACAGGTGGCTAGCTCAGGGCTCTAGTACGGTTTGCTCACAATACACAGTGCGAAGCTATGTCCCCCCTCCCACGCTGACCCTCTTTGTATACATGAGGGTCTCACACTCACCTTCACATCCAACACCACTCCCCTCTTCTCCTGCTGACTGCCCATGGCAGCTACCCTGCCCCCGAGACGTCCCTCCATGGGGGTAACATGATTCCCAGCTCCCTGCCCCTGCCAGGCAAAAAAACTCTCCCTCAGACTGTTTGGCACTTTTTCATGAGCTCATTCCCTTGTTTCTGAGGCAGGGGAAGGGGCATAGGGCAGGAGGGGATTTGGCACAGTCAGTAGGGCTGGAACAAGAGATGAGGACTGCAGCCAGTGGAGGAGCAGAGAGAGGGAGGCTCTGATTTGGGCGGAGTGGCAGGCATAGGTGAAGAGACAGAGATGAGAGGAGGGTTTAAAAGGATGGATCGACTCCACTCTCTGCTTCCCCTTCCCTGTTCATTCTTTTTTTCACATTCTCTCCCCTATTTTGTCAACATTTATCAGGTTTGGATCATGCAAATGCATCTTTTTTTAAACAGTTTTCCCATTCCATTCCCCCCCAAATGTCTCTTAGTCATTAAAAAAATAACCCACACCTCCATTCCCAACCCTCCCTCACCCCCAAAAAATTGAATCTCCAGTTGTCGATACATTCAAAGTTTGGCTTGGAAAAAAATGAGTAGAATGAACCCCCCCACACGCAATTTCCAGGTACAGTTTTCCCCCATTTATGGCCTCGATGTGGCAGCTGGTTTCCCCTCTGGAACCTTTTAGAAGTGGTGGCAGAGGGTGGGTGGATGGGGGGAATGTTGGCTTCTCCATCATGTGCGAAGGACAGTTGCTTTCTCTCAAACATCCTATACTGCCAAATCCGCAATGGGAAAGACGCTGGTTTCTCTGCCTTACCCCAAGAGAATTAAGGGATGGTTGTGCTCTCTCCAACACTTTGGTGCTGATGCCACTCTAAGTAGAACTTTGGGTATCTCCATAATCCGGACAAGATAAAGTATGGGCAGTTGGCTTCTCTCAGATACCTCCTAGAGCCTATACTACATTGGGAAAATCATTGAGCATCTCTGTAATCCAGACGAGGTGAGAGAAATACATTTGGTTTCTCTCCAACCCTGTACAGTTCCAGTCCTACATTGAGAAAGGTGTTGGCATTCCCACCACCTCTCCAGGATAAGTGAGGAATGGTTGGTTTCTCTCCAACACCATTCAGCACTCATGCGTTGGGAAGGATGTTGCATGTGTCTCTCCGCCATTGATCCAAGATGAGTGAAGAATGGTTGGTTTCTTTCTAAACCTTCCATTGCTGACACTGTCTGGGAAAGATATTGGGTGTCTCCATCATCCATCCAAGGTGAATGAAAGATGGATAATTACTCTCTGCTAAGCTCCAGTGTTGATATGGTATTGGGAAGGGTTTGGAGGTTTCCTCCATCCATCCAGGATGAATCAAGGATGGACAATTTCTCTCTGCTAGCCTCCAGTGTTGATATGGCATTGGGAAGGGTCTTGGAGGTCTCCACCACCCATCTGGGATGAACGAAGAATGGACAGTCCCTCTCCAACACCTTCCCACACTCTTACCAGATGAGGAAGGGTGTCAGCATCTCTCCATCATCCATTCAAGGTGAATTAATAACAGTCGGTTTTTCTCCAGCACCGGTCAGTGCTGAGACTGCAATAGGAAGGACATTGGGTGTCTCCATCATCCATCTAAGAGAAGCAAAGTAGTGGCAGGTCTTTCCATTACTCCCCGATGCAGCTACTGTGTTTGGAAGGGCGGTGGGCCTCTCCACTGTCCATTCAACATAAACAAAGGACAGACAGTCCCTCTCCAATGCCCCCCACCCCAGTGCTGACATCCCATAGGGAAGGACACGGGGTACTCCCATGGTCCATGCGTAAGGAACTGGTTGAATCTCATCTTGTGTGGGAGATATCCTCCTACAATCTCTGTCTGCACCCTTTCCCTAATTATTGTATAAAACATCCCCCCCCCACAAAATCCCGGTGGCATGGCACACAAAAGATGCCACATCTTCTCCCCCCCCCCCGCCCGGCTTTGTGGTCAGGGGTAGGTGGCTGGGCAGAGAGGAGGGTCCTGTCCCTTCACCGCAATATCCCCGTGGCTGGGGTGGGAGAGGAAACTATACCCGGGTGGTGGAGTGAGGGTGAGGCAGGGTGTTGTTGTGCCCAGTGGGGAAGGTGTTGAACGGGTGCAGGGCCTGCATTCCCGTAATGGTACTGGGGATCATGGTGATTGTGTTGGGCGTCATCAGGGGCACGTCGTCTGGCGCCCGGCGCAGAGCCAGGGTATAGTCGGGAGGGCAGGCCGGGCGCAGGATATCATGAGGTCGCAGCGGCTCTAGGTCATGAGCGTCGTGCTCCGAGTGTTTGATCTGCAGGGACATGAGCTCCTCTTCCTGACCCCCATGCACCAAGTCGTTGGCAGTGTTGCGCTGGGGGCTGAGTCGCCGGCCTGCCACGCCGCCCCCACGCAACTCGTGCCGCTTGTCCCGCTTGTAGTAGAGGGCAGCAAAGGCCAAGATGTTGAGGAAGAGCAAGGAGGCCCCAACAGCAACAGTAACGCTCAGCTCGGTGGAGTAGTCCCGCGAGTCCCCCGGGAAAGGGGCGTAACGCCGGCCATCGTCAACCTCGTCCTCATCTGGCGGCAGGGTGGGGAAGGGGCGGCGGGTGGTGCTGGGCCCTGCCCGAGAGCCAGGGGGCCAGCGGGTGCCATAAGGTGGGACGCGGGTGGTGGTGGAGGTGTAGACGGGGTCGTGCAGGTGGTGGAGGTGAGGCACCAGCTCCAGCCAGAAAGCCACCTTGTTGGCCCGGTAGTTGTCGCGCACCCGGGGTTTGAGGCCAATGTGGAGGTACTGCTTGTCCTTGGCGTTGAATTTGGTCCACACCACCTCCTCAAAGCGGTTGGGCTTGGTGTGGATGAATTTGGTGTCCTGCGGCACCGGCTGATTGGGGTCCCTGCAGGGAAGAGAGATGGAGTTAAGAGGGGTCACTTGGAGGGAATGGGGCAGAGGAGACAAGGGCATTTGGGGATGGGGTAGATCAGGTCTGCGTGGAACTGTGTGTGTGTGTGTGTGTGTGTTTCTGAAGAGCACCAGATCTTCCAAAGAGGTACAAATGCAATACATTACCAGTGCTATCTGCCCCACAGACATTCAGTCCGCCACCTATCCATCCACCCACCCGCTCACTTCCACCCCATCCATCCATCCCCACGTCCTTCATCTATCCCCACAAACACCCCTCCATCCATCCATCCATTCCCCACACACCTCAGCCTCCCATTTATTTCTCTATCCCTTCCTCTGCCTACCCACCATTCTCTACATCCTGCCCTGTCTCCCTGCTTCCCTCCGGGCTCCTCACAGCTCCCCATGCCAACTGCCACCTTCATGGCCCTCCCCTTTCCTTCCTTCCCCATTTCCCCACCGGTCTCCATGCTGCTCCGTGCCCCCTCTGGTCACTCACCCTGTCTTGGCGAAGTTGGTCCAGTAGGTCATGACCACAGCGCTCAGCATGACATCGTTCTTGGAAAAGTTGCAGGGGAAGAGGTCAGTGGCGCCGATCATGGGCACCCCGAAGACGTAAGGGATTTCATCGCCATGGGCAGCGTCAGCCCACTCAGGCCGGGTGTCAGTCTGGCAGTGATGGTAGAAGGTGTAGAAGTAGACCGGTGACTGATAATCAGCGTGGAGCTTGGCTGTGGCCACAGCCGGCGCTACCCACTGGTGGTCAGTGAAGAGCGCCAGCAGGGTCTTCCGCCGCATCTCGCCGTTGTCCCGGTCGGCCCAGTCAGTGTACATGAACTTGATGGTCTCTCGTAGGATGTCCTTCCCTTCCGGGTAGCCGTAGAGATTGTCCACGAAGTTGGAGATGGTGAAATCGAAGGTACTGGCGGAGATTCCGTCTTCATTCTCCATTGAGTCCTCCACAAACTTCAGCCCCTCGCCCTGGTTCACTCCGATCAAGATGTCATAGTTGAGGAATTCCCCCTGCTGCATAAGAATCTCCGGGTCGTCCGGCACCACATCCCCATCCACCACGGGGCCGAAGGCGATGTGGTAGCGGGCTGGTTGGATGTCCTGGTCAACCAGCTCCCGGTATGGCTTTCGGCGGAGGCAATCCACTGTCTCGCTGGTGTCCAGGTGATCGCAGCCCACCTTGGAAGCCAGCATGCGGGTGTATTTCAACGGCTGGTAGTTGACTGACCAGCTGGAGATGGCCGTGCCACTCTGGGCAATGGCCTTTTGAAAGAGACCTGTGGGGAGGGATCGAGTCAGAGAGAGAAAGTGCAGGACATACCTGTGTGTGTGGTAATGGATGCATAGATAAAACAGGGGCCTGTCCCCTCTAGGGGGCACTGGCTCCCACCTGGCTCCAGGATAAGGACTGGCTGTCTCACGGGGGTGGGGAATGGGGCAGAGGCCTCTCCTCTAGGGAGCGCCAGCTCCCACCCAGCCCAGAGCATGCACTGGCTGGCGAGGGAAGCTGGTACCCAGGACCGGCTTTAGGAAGTGCGGGGCCCAATTCAAACCGTTTCGACGGGGCCCCAGCAATCGGGATTTTTTTGTTGACCAAAAAAAAAAACCCCACACACAAATAATTTTGGTTGAGCAAAAATTGGGGGGCACAGAGAGAGTGGGAGCCCTCTGGCTTTAGGGCGCGGGGCCCTATTCGAGGGAATTGGGCGAATCGGCATAAAGCTGGCCCTGCTGGTACCTTCCGAGTGGTGAGAAAGGATGAGCAGGTTGACACAGGAGGCTCCAGCACCGGAGCCGAAGATGGTGATGCGTTCAGGGTCCCCCCCAAAGTGCCCGATGTTCTCGTTGAGCCATCGCAGGGCCTGGATCTGGTCCAAGAGCCCATAGTTCCCCTTGGCTGACTGGTCACCGGTGCTCAGGAATCCTGAGGGATAAGGACAGACAGACAGACACTGGGGTTAGGAGCTACTCTGCCCCAGAAGTGGCTGCATCTCAGCGGTGGGTGAAAGGTCCCTGTGTAACTGGCCGCCCCGCCCCAGAGGAAAAGAGCTCTTTCCTATTTGCTAGTAATTTCAAAAGATTTCAGGGCATTTCCCTGACTCCACCAATTAGTGTCACCCCAAAAAACAGAAACAAAAGTGGTTTAAATTTAATTCTCTCACCCCCCAACTCTGGGGCTGCTTGATAGCGATAATGAGGCCTTGCCATAGATTATCAGTTTTGTTTTTTTTCTTCCTTCCCTTTAATTAAATATTAATTTCAGCTGCCTGTTCCATCAATTTCACATGCCCAACAGGGCTTGGAGATTGGCGGGGGGGGGGGG
>JANRFK010004824.1:7028523-7038997 GCA_030068395.1 Apalone spinifera
GGGGGGGGGGGGAGAAGGATTTGATGAATACAAGAGCCCCTTAGTTTGATCTTACAAGCCCCGCCCCCTCCACCTATGGCCCTTGAGGGAGGGCTTATGGTTTCCTGTGTGCATGGGGAGGGAGGTTGCTATACAGCGTGAGCTCACCAGTGCCCTCTCCCCCAACAACACTGCTGTCTCTGCAAGCGCGCGCACACACACACACACGCAGAGCGTGTAGGTATGTGTGTATACATAGAAAGAGTGCTGGTCTAGACACTGGAACAAAGGGCCCTGGGCACAAGGCCCCCCAGCCAACTGCCCCCCCCTTGGTGACGCAACAGAAACCTACAGCCCCACAGGGAGAATAGGAGGGGAACCCTCAGTGAAGTAGGGGCTGGGCTGGGGAAGGAGTACAAAAGAGATGGGGCTGTGGGCACAGCCACAGGAGAAAGGGGTGGGGAGGGACCCCCTCCTTTGCTCTGGCCCCAGGCAGCTAGTCTACCCCACCATAGAGAGGTGTAGGTCTATGTGCACACAATCTTTATATACCCCTCAAGTGGCTCTGGGCAGACAGGCAGGCATAGAGATGGGTATGCCACATTCTCCAGGTGCAACACCTGCACCCGCACAGCATCATATGTGGCTAGAACTCTGTACACAGACAGCAGCCTATGGGACAGATACCTTCCCCACCAGTGCACCTGGCACTCAATGTGGGTAGAGAGGCCTAGGGCATGACATGGGGCAGCTCCTCTGTGCAAGTGTGCAGCTCAGGGCAGGATGTGTGTGAGATGTAGTGTGCACACAGAGACCCTGGCTGCAGCAGTTATCAGCATGAAAGTGGCAGCAGGTGTCCCCTCCATGTGCAGAGAAATCATTAGGGTGCAGGAGGCAACCACATGCAGGTAGCACCAAAGGAATCTGCTTGTTGTAGAGGACCCTAGAGACACCCCCCCACACACACCCCTCAAAAAAAGCCAATGCCAACACACCACTTCAGACTGTTCCTCTGTTCCACAATTTTGCAGAGTTACATACCAATGTGCAAATCCACTTGGCCCCATCCACATCACACTCAGCCCTCTCTTCCCCAACTCTTGTAGCCCACTCTAGATGGGTGTGCAAAACCACTTGTGCAAATGTACAGAAGCCCTCTTGGCAATGTCCCATGCAGATGTGTATGCAGTTGCACAGCAGAGCCAGGCTTGTGCAGAGACTAGGGTCCAGCTACACTAGGGCACACTGCTTGTGCCAGGACCATGACCTTACAATTCCCCCTGCATCCAGCAGGTGGTGCTTTCTAGGCCTAATCCCAACTGGAAAGCCTCCCTCTTAAAGGGACAGCACAGCTCAAATCCCACCCCACATGCCAGTGACTTACTTGTCCTTGCCAGAGATCGGGGAAGGAAGTGATCTACCCTTTCCCATCCAGCAGAGATCACTGGAATGCTAGACGTGTGATACTGGATCCTAGGCCCCTGTTCTAACCCTCTAACCCCCCTCAGAAAGCCAGGGATGGAACCCAGGAGTCCTGGTTCCTAGCCCTGCTTTATGTGCAGTAGAGGGGAGGTAGGGCCACTGGGGCAGAGTGTGTGTGGGGGGAGGGGGCAGAGAGGGGGGAATTACAGTAACAGCACAGCCTTAAAGTGCAGATACAGGCATTCAAAAGTGCCCCCAAAATGTGACTGTTCTTGCCTCTTCCTCCCCCAAGCAGCAGATGGAGCTCCAGGCTGAGGAGCTGGGAGTCCCTTGTGATCCCTGATCAATGGTGCTGGTTCTGATCCCAGGGTCTTCATTTCCCTGTTGCAGAGAAAGCAGGTCAGAGTCCAACCAGGCACTGCTCCCCAGAGCCCAAGGCATTGAAAGGGATGAAGGATCCATTGTGAAGCAGAGAGAATCTGTTCTGAAAAGGAGCCAGGAGAGAGGGGGGGAGCTGGTGAGGAGTAAAATGCAGCTATCCTCCCCCCACCCCAGCACCCACTTCCCTCCCAGAGCCAAAGAGAGAACCCAGAAGTCCTGGCTTCCAGCCCTTCCTACTGTAACCACTGGACTCCACTCCTCAATCCAGCCCCATGACAAAGAAGGGCATTCTTATACCAGGCAGGGCAGGCATGTCAGGGTACAGAGCCAGCTTTGTATCTGGGCAGTCTGCAGCGAGAGGCTGAGATTCAATCTTGCTTCCCTCCCCCAGGCACCAGGGACTCCCTCACCCCTAAACACCTTGAATCTGGGGGCAGGATCCATTCATCCCCTGCAGAAACAACCATTCCCATCCCCAGGATACCACAATCCACCCATGAGATGAAGGTGACCCTACCAAAATAAAGGACACCTTTGCCTACTCCCCAAAATATACAATTATCCATGTAACCAGAGCCTTTTCACAATACTTAAGGAACCCTCACCTCCTTAGAATAAACCCATGGACCCCCCCAGAAATATCCAGGAGTACCCAAGTGTTTGGAGGTAAATGAAGGACAGCCATGTACCCCAAATCACACCCTCCTCAGCCCCCCCCCCAAAAAAAACCCTGGGTTTGGGGTGTGGTTATGAGTTGCCAATCCCAAGTGCCCCCAGTGGCCATTCAGGGAGTTGGAGATGCTCTTTCCACAATGCCCATACTATTTTTTTGGAAGTATCCCACAAACAGCTCTGCTCATATTTCCCTCCCCCCCCCCAGCCATTCCCTGCCACCACTCCTGCCTCCCTACTTCCCCCATCTCAGAAGCCACCCTCTCTGCCTCCATCCCATCCCATCTCCTGCCTATCACCAGCAGTTATTTCCTATTCTCAACAACCTCTTAGCTAATTTGCCTCTTTCCTTCGGTGTTCCCCACCTCACAAACCTTGCTCTCCCCTTCTGCCACCAGCCACGATCCTCTTTCATACACCAATATCCACTAAGAAGTCCACCCCAGCTCTCACCTACTCCCATACTTCCACACCCCCACCACCTATCACTAATCATCCACCCCTTCCTGTCACTAATTTACCCTCCTCCCCCAACATCTGCCATTTTCACCCCCACTTGCCACTTAGCACCCTCTGTGACAGTCCAGAAATAGCTACCACCTCCAGCCCGCCTCCCCATTCTCTAGCCCATCTCAAATGGTTTCTTCCAAATCCTCAGAATCCCCTTCCTGCCACCAATCATTTCAGGTTCTGCCCATAGTAGCCTTTCCCATCCCATAATCCCCCCACCCATGCACCAGTCCATCTCTCTTCCCACCCCAGCATGTCCCATGACAGACCAGTGGGACCAATGACATCCACCCACCCCTTCCCCTCTATCCCCTTAACACCATCTCTTCCCAGTGTCTTACCTGTGCCCATCACTACGGTCAGGTAAGAGCAAGCCCAACCCTCCACACTCCCTGGCTGGTTCTTTCTTCCCTTGCCCCCCCTCCATGATTAGTGGCGGACAAAGCGCAGCGAGCGTGAGTTGAGGATGTCTGCTGGGTCGGGGAAGACTGAATCCACCCGAAAGCCTTGATCCAGGGCAGCCTTCAGCACCTCCTCCAAAAAATCCGCTGCCGTGCTGACCTCCCGCCCATCTGGTGCTGCTGTCCAAAGGGACTTCACTTTCTGCTTGGCATACTCCACCTCGGGCAGGTCTGGAGGCCGCGGAGCCCATTCCAGATGCAGGTGGTACTGACTCCGGGCTGCCCCCTTCTCCTCTGCGAGGCTATATTGGAGCAGCTTGTGACCAGATCCCTCCTCTTCAGTGTCACTGGGCTCCCCATCCCTGGCAGCAGCCAGTGGGCCCAGCTGGTGATCAGATTCGGTGCTGGCACCGTCACTGGCTTGGCCCAGCCTGTCTCTCAATAGCTCCAAGAAGTGCCCATCCGTGCAGAAGACATTGGCAGTGAAGATGCGGAGCGGAGAGGTACTGAGGCCATAGTTCTGTGGCCCATGCCGCACAGTGAAATGCAGCAACCGCTCCCGGCAGTCGACATCAGTGTGAAGCATGGCACAGGTTTGGCGGCGCTGGCACTCAGCTGCCAGCCGGCTCAGCTCAGCCAGCAGGGGCCGGATCTGGTAGAAATCTGCCTCAGCCCGCAGGAGAGCTAGTTCTGAGTAGCCCTCAGGCAGGTCCAGCCGGCCCAGGCGCAGGAAGTTGAGAATGTGCCGGAAAGCTTTGCCATCCCGGTCGATGAAGTAGTGCCCCTGCTGGTCAGTGCTGGCCGGCCGGGGACCCCGGAACATGGCACCCAACATGGAGTCAGGGAAGCGGGTCAGAGTCTCCAGCGTGGTGGTGTAGAACTTACCCCCCACATTCAAGGTGACAGGGCCCACAGGTAGCCCCACAACAGCATAGGCAGGCAATGGGTGGTCTCCAGTACCAGTTGGCATCTTCCTTTTGTTCTCCTCTTCCTCCCCCATCCAGGCACCCAGAGGGGATTTAAAGAGAGCACAGGGTGGGACTCCTCCCCCACCGTATATGGAGGGGTTCCTCTCCTGCCCAGATACCTGGGTTCTCAGTGCGTTCCTGGGATTTATTTCCCTCCCTCTGTTCCGGCTGCTTAGGGTCCCTCCCCTGTCTCCTAGACGCCTGGTTTCTCTCCCGGACACGGTAGCTCTCTCCTGCCCGGACACCGGGGGTCTCTCCCACTACCCGCCGCAGCGCCTCCCACCAAGCCGCTACCACCTGTCCCAGGAAGGCAGCACCCGCCTAACCGCCCGCAGGAAGTGAAGCTACCGGTAGGCTGGGCCGAGCCCGGCCCCTTTATAGGGAGGGAGCAGCTGGTGGAGGCGGGGCCGGCTCCTGCGCCCCTCCCGTTTCGCGAGTTCGGTCCCACTCTGCCGCCCCTTGTTCTGCCGGGCGCTCATCGCCCGCGTCCTCCCTTCCCGGCCCGGCTAGGTTTGCGCCTCCCAGTTTTGCAGGGCGACCTGCGATTCGGCCAGCCTGTCCGAACGTGGCCTTCCCTGCGGCGTCCACACCTCCCTTCCGCGGCGGCGCCGGCCGGGCCGGGGGGCCGCGGATCTCAGCTTAGGGTTCGAGCTGTGGGGAGTGTCCTTGCTCCCCCCGCAGCGCCTCATCCGCGTGGCACGCGTGGGGGCGTCTGCTGTGTCTGTCGGGCGCCTGGACGCCTGGGATCTCCCCCCCCAGACTTTGGGGTTCACTCCCTCCCGGGCGCCTGGGTTCTCCCCAGGACATGTGGGTTCACGTGGATTTTCTCTAGCTAGGGTGAGTTGTGGCTTTAATTGCGCCAAAACTTCCACAGCCAGAAGTTGCCTCCTCCACCTCGCCAAGCGCACACACCCAGTGCCGCTTTCATCAGCATAATTAGCCCCGCTGTTAATTAGCTGGAGCGTCACCCGGTATTAGTCTGCAAACCGGCTCTGCAGCAAACTAACCCCCACGCAGGGAAACAGGGCAGCAACAGAACCAGCCTTGAGAATCCAGGAGTCCTGGCTCCCAGCTCACTATAGAAAGGATGTAGATGCATTGGAGAGGGTCCAGCAAAGGGTGACCAAAATGGTTAGGGGGCTGGAATACATGACCTATGAGGAGAGACTGAGGGATTTGGGTTTGTTTTAGACTGCAGAACAGAAGAGTGAGGGGGGATTTGATAGTGTCCTTTAACCTCCTGAAGAGAGGCTCGACAGGCTGTTCTCCACTGTGAGGGATGGTAGAACAAGGAGCAATGGTCTCAAGTTAGGGTGGGAGAGGTCTAGGTTGGACATTAGGAAAAACTTTCACTAGGAGGGTGGTGAAGCACTGGACTGGTTACCTAGGGAGGGGGTGGAATCTCCATCCCCAGAGGTTTTTAACTGTCATCTTGACAAAGCCCTGGCTGGGTTGATTTAGTTGGGATTGGTCCTGCCTTGGGCAGGGGGCTGGACTTGATGCCCTCCTGAGGTCTCTTCCAGCTCTGAGATTCTACTGTGCCATTTAATCAGCAACTCAGATTCCAGATAAGGCCAGCAGCCAGTATCAGAAAGCTGCTGAATCAAGCTGAGAGGAGGGGTGGGGGGTCAGGGCATGATGGCATCCTCAGGAACCCATGTTACTTGAAGGTGTAACATCCAGACTGGGGAAACAACTGCCCCACCCCAGAGGTGGCCCCATCTGAACACTGGGCAAGGGACCCCTGTGCAACCGGCTGCCCCCCTGCTGCCCCCACCAGAGGTGGCCACATCTGATGCTACTGCATCATTGATTAATTTGTTTATTGACTAGCTCCACATACTTGATTGGGTGGTACTAAAATAAGCCCCATCCATCCCTCCCCAAATGGATCCACTTCCAGCCAGCCTTAACCCTTTAGCTCCTTCTCGCACACCCAGCGGTAGCGCCGGGTGCAGTGTTCATCATTCCACAACCCGTCGTCATGCAGGTGCGCGCAATCCTCCCCGCCCCCGAGTCCATGGCCACGGTATTCATCAGGCTGGCCTGCCCTCCAGTCCCTGCAATGACAGCACAACCGCGGGCATGGGCAAGGTGATTTGGGAGTAGGCAAGGAGGGGATCTTGGGGGAGGGATCCCTTTGGGCAGAAACCCTGGGGGCCTAGGAGAGAGCCCGGGGGGGGGGGGGCTAGATTGGGTTAGAGGCAGTGAGATTAGAGCAGATTAGATCAGGTAGGATTACTTTGGATTAAGAATTTTTGGAAGGGTAGGGTCTGGTCAGAAGACATTTTAAATGAAATCTCTTGTTCACAGCTAGCTACCTAAAGACACTGGGGCTACTTGGTTACACAGGATCATGTGCTGCCCTACCCTAGAGGAGGCTGCATCTCATCGAGGGGTCCCTGGGTAACCAGCTGCCCCACCCCGTGAGGGGACGTGATGTGGCGTGACATCACAATTTGACATGACAGGCCATGACTGGATTAGCATGCCATGGGTGAGGTCAGGGTGAATGAGTGGAGGTGGCGTTGGGTGAGGCTTGCATGACTTGGACTGCACTGGGCTAGTTGAGGCTTGGTGGGGTGTGGATTAGATGTCTGGATTATACAGGATTTATTGAGGGATGGATTAGATCAGGAGTAGAGAACCTGAAGCCCAGGTGTTGGATGTGGCCCCATCTTGCCTGGATCCAGCCCCTAAGGAGGCTCAGTGCTCCCCCCTTGAGGCCACATTGGTTGTGGATTAGATTAATGACTAAAATGGGTTAGATTGGGAGGGAACTGAGATGACATGGGAGCTAGTCTCAGTTAGCCATGCCTCCCATTTGGGGCGGGGCTTTGTGGGCCAGGCTCTGCCTCTCCTCCTCTAGGATTAGCCATGCAATGGCCGCTCACATGCCCAGTGGTCGTCATTCCATTGTCAGTCATAATGTTACATGACACAGTCCTCCCCACCACCCAGTCCATGCTCAGTATAGTCAACCGGCTGCCCCGGGCTCCAGTCCCTGAAACGAGCAGAATGGGGAAGGAGCAATGAAATCCTGGCCTGCAGAACTGGGGGAGATCTTCCGAAAAAACTTCTTCTGAAAGAGCACATCCAGACTGCAAAAGAGAGCATCCAGAGTGAAGGGATGCTCTCTTGCATATAAACTGTGATAGCTATGGATGGAATGGCCACCAGGGTACCTGTGCTTTTTCCTCTTTCCTCTTCTTCCGAAAGAACTCCCTCTTCCCCGTCCGCACACGCCTTTTTGTGAAAGAGCTCTTTCACAAAAACGCTTCTTCCTCATAGAATGAGGATTACCAATGCTGAAAAACCCTCTGTTCTTTCAATTTTCTTGCGGAAAAACGCAATTGCAGTGTGGACGTTCCTCAAGTTTTGTTGGAAAAATGGCTGTTTTTCTGACAAAACTGTAGTGTAGACACACCCTGAGATTGGGAATGGATCTTGATTGGGATTTGGACTGAGATATGGATCAGGACTACGTCAGGAGAGAGATTGGGAACAGGATCAGTATTTGGATTGGGATCTGGATTGAATCAAGACTAGATCCGGATTTGGTTTGATATTGGGATTTGGTCAGGATTAGATATGGTTTGAGATAAATGTTGGATTTAGAGTTAAGCAGGATTGGATTGGAATGGGATCAGGATTAGGGTTGCCAGATGCTTTCACCAAAAATACTGGACACTTCTCCCTCTCCCCCCCCCCCCAAAAAAAGTGCTGGGCTGCCAAAATGCAGTCGTGGCTCCTTTAATTGTCGGGCTACTCCCCTGCCATTTCCCCCACTGCCACTGCATGTCCGTCGGGCGCTGAGCCAGGAAAAGCAGAAAATACTGGACATTTTATATTTTCTCAATTTCTTTACTGGACAGAAGGCACAAATACCGGACTCCTGGCAACCGTAATCAGGATTGTAATCAAAACTGTGTCAAGGTTCAAAGTAGATTGTGAATGGATCTCGATCAGAATTGGATTAGAAATAGGACTGAATCTAGATCAAAATTGAATCAGGATTTTATCTAGATTGGGACTGAGATCAGGATTGTATATGTGAAGATTACATTAAATTATGTGGAATATTAGATTATATACATGGAAATATTATCTAAACCTAATCCTGTCTAGCCTACTGTTCCCCTTAATCTAAACAACAGTTACTCTAGTCTGATTTAATATAATATTCCATCTGTAATCCACTTTTAAAATGCATATTAAAATAGATACATGGAATGACTGGATGAGATACACTGGGGTTGACTGAACTCAATAAACTCCAAGGGTTTTGAATTCCAATCACCTTATTTTTGGACTGACCTAAAGAAAATAAAAATCTATCTATACTAGGGGGCTGTGCCCCCTACTTGTTACGCTCACCAATCCCCCGCTCTCTGGGGCTAGGCCAGGGAGAGCCAGTCCGAGGCGGGGCGGCCCTAGCCTGCCCTGGCTTTCTCCCCCCAGCTGCTGGTGGCTTGGGCTAAGCAGAATCTGCAGCAGGCCTGGCTCTCTCTGTCAGGCTGCTGGAGGGGCTGGGCTAAAGCCATGCCAAGCCCAGCTCTCTCCCTCTGGTCACTGGGAGGTTAGGCTGATGCCACACCAGGCCCAGTGCTCTCCCTCCAGCCGCTGGGAGGTTGGGCCAAGACTGAGGCTGCAGCAAGCCCAGCTCTCTTCCTCTGGCTGCCAGGAGGCCCCCTCTTTGCTGGAGAGGGTCTAGGGCCAAGGCCACCCCAGACCTGGCTCTTCCCCCACCCTTAGGGTTGCCAGATGGTTTAACCAAAAATACCAAATTACCCCCCCCCCCCAAAAAAAACACCAGGGGAAAAATTCTGTTGGGGGGTAAGAGGGGGAGACCAAAGTTGTTGAGCAAAAAAAGACCCCAAGAGTTATTAAGCAAATAAATAAATAAATAAAATAAAACAGCATTAAAACAGCATGGCCCTTTTAAGTGCGTGTGAGCACTAAGACCCAGGGAAGGAATTGCTTCCCCTTGCTCAGGTCTTTAGGCTTTTTGCCAGCGGCCATATTGTTTTCTTGGTCAAGCCAGAAGGGAGCTTCCCTGTGGAACCAAGTAAGCAGAGGGCCCGGGAGGCGGGGGACTGAGTGTGTCGTAGGGTTGCCAGGTGTCCGGTATTTTTGCCTCCTGGCAGGGAAAAAACCCCAGAACATACCGGACGTTTTAGGTGTCCGGTATTTTCTGAATGTTTTTACCGGAAGTGAGTAGGGATTGGCTCCTATGGATGAAGAGTGATGTGATGACATCACTCTGTCGTCCCGCAGGAATACATTTTTTATATATGGAGAAAGAGATTTTAGAAATGTGCAACTGTCTGTCTGGCTGTCCTTCTGTGAGTCGTTCAAGAACTTTTCCTAAATGGTAAGAGCTAGGACCACCAAATTTGGTAGGCAGCTTCCTCTTATCCTAACTTAAAGCAAGGTCAGGGTTTGGTTGTGCCAAGAAAACTGGAAATGCCAGGAATGGGACTGTTTTCCATAGCTTGGAAAGGAGGGATGCAATACTGAGAGTTGCCACTGGGGAAAAGAAGTGAAGGGGAGAGCTACACTGTAGAGCAGGGCTACTCAACTTTGGAAGTCCCGGACAGACCACAATGATACTCATAGCACATGCCCAGGACCGCAACTTAAGTGTGGTTGCATATACATGCTAATATATATGCAAATATATGCAAATAGATTCTTTCACACTGATGGGCAAGACTACACAACACATAGGCCCGATTTAAGTCAGTTCTGCTGATATTAATAAAATGCAATATTTACCAATTTCCACCCATATGACAGCACTTTTAATGAGCAATGACAGTCCAGGAATTTCACTACTAAAACGCATATCAACAGAAGACCATTATATTGACTACTTTTTTGTTTTGGCTCCAACCTTCAGGCCGTGTGTTGAGCCCTATGTAAACCCAAACCTCCCATGGGCCGCAAACAAATGGGCCATGGGCCTCATGTGGCCCACAGGCCATGTATTGAGTAGCCTTGCTGTAGAGAGACTTAAAAACAACAAATAGTTTTGCAGCACCTTAAAGACTAACATCTCCATGTTTTGTTAGTTTTCAAGGTGCTGGTTGATTTAGCTGGGATTGGTCCTGCCTAGAGCAGGGGGCTGGACTTGATGAC
>JANRFK010004824.1:7054395-7065271 GCA_030068395.1 Apalone spinifera
CCCCCGCAGGTCTCCTGTGGCCACTTTCCCCTCATTCCTCACATACATGTACACAAGTGTGTATTGTGCATGCCCCCCCCTTTGCACAACCATGGAGTGGCAACCCACAAGGAGGTAGGGCTGCTCCCACCAGACCCCCAGGGATGCCATGGGAAACAGCTTCCACAGCAGGCACTGGAGCTGGGACTGATGCCAGGGATGGAGGGAATCTTTGGGGAGAGGGGTTATTCTTGGGGAGGGGCTTTGGGATATTGGGGGTGGGAATGGAATGGGAGGGATGAGAAACAGGCTGGATTGGATCTCCTCGTGGATAGAGAAAGGGAAGGTGACATGGGCAATTGATTATCTATCAATCCATCCATTCCTACCCACCCCCTCTATCTATCTATCCATCCCCACCTACCCCCTCTATCTATCTATCTATTCATCCATCCCCACCCACCCCTCTATCTATCTCTACACACACCCTTTCTCTCTCTGTCTGTCCTTGTCTGTCTCACTCTGGTTTTCTCTCTCTCTCGCTCTTTCTCTCTGCCCCCCACTCCAGGATCGGGTTCCAGGATCGGGCTCTCAAGGTGAGTTCCTCTCCTGCTGTCTCCTCCTCCTCCTGTTTCCAGCTGTCCCTTTATTTCCTACCTCTCCTTCCTGTAGGATAAAAGTGTCCTGTCCGTGGAAACCCCTCACCCCAGCCCTGCCAGTTTCTGCAGCCCCTGCCAGCCCAGCCCTGGGCTCCCCCAGCCCTGATGGTGCCCCTGACTCCCAACGCGCAGCCCCTGTCAGTTCAGCCATGCCTGCCAATCCCTGCCGATGCCCCTCACTCCCGATCCACAGCCCCCGCCAGCCTAGCCCTGGGCTCCCTCCAGCCCTGCCGGTGCCCCTCACTCTCAACCCAAAGCCCCCGCCAGCCTAGCCCTGGGCTCCCTCCTGCCCTGCTGGTGCCCCTCATTCCCAACCCACAGCCCCTGCTTGATGACTCTTTGGTATTCTCACCCTACAGGTCGTGAGGACTCAGTCCTGAGCTACGAGACTGTCATGCAAATGGAAGGTGAGAATATGGCTGGCTGCGGGGGCGTTCCCAGCAGGAAGCATTGTCTGTGTATAGGGGGAATTCCTAGCAGGAGGATTTGGGGGGGTTCCCATAGGGAGCATTGTAGGGGGACAGAGAATCACTTTCTCCACTCTATCTCCCCCTCTCTCTCCAGTGCACTACGCTCGCCCCATCATTATTCTGGGGCCTACCAAGGACCGAGCCAATGACGACTTGCTTTCTGAATTCCCCGACAAATTCGGATCCTGCGTCCCACGTGAGTCCTCCCAAGGGGCACTGTGCTGTGGGGGAGGGGCGGGGGCACTATGTGGTAGGGGTGCTGCAGGGGGCAGTGCAGGGGGCACCATGCTGCCAGGCCAAGCTATGACCCTGCCCTCTCTCCCTGCCCCCCAGACACCACGCGGCCAAAGCGGGAGTATGAGGTGGACGGGCGGGACTACCACTTCGTGGCCTCGCGGGAGAAGATGGAGAAGGACATCCAGAGCCACAAGTTCATCGAGGCCGGGCAGTACAATAGCCACCTCTATGGAACCAGCGTCCAGTCCGTCCGTGAGGTGGCCGAGCAGGTACTGGACTGGGAGGGAAGCAGCCAGTCACTGAGGGATGTCATCACTGGAGGATGGCTTCCAGACCTGAGTGGTAGATGACAGCAGAGGGGAGGAAGCGAGGGAACAGTGAAGGGGGGCATCCACGTCTGGTTTCTGAACTTCTCTCCCACTGCCCCAGGGCAAACACTGCATCCTGGACGTGTCGGCCAATGCCGTGCGGAGGCTCCAGGCTGCCCAGCTCCACCCTATCGCCATCTTCATCCGGCCCCGGTCGCTGGAGAACATCCTGTGAGTACAACCCCTACCTCCACCATGGACACAGAGGTGGGGTCTAGGTGGGCTGTGGGAGGTCTGAGATGATCGGGGGGGGTCTATGTGGGACAAGAGGACAGGATCTGCAATGGTCAGGGGGTCTGTGTGGGATGAGGGGACGGGGTCTAGGTGAGATAAGGGGGTAAGGACTGAGCTGGTTGGGGGCAGAGTCTAGGTGGGTTGAGCATGCACCTTCCCTCTAGGGGTCAGGCCTAGCCACTGCGGCAAGTGGATGCGTCCCAGGCAGGTGCCCACACGCGTCCTGCGGTTTGTGTGTTGGTGGCATGCAGCCATCGGGTAGAACCAATCTTCCCAAGGCCTTTAATTGCTCTTCTTGGGCGCGGGGCAGGCGGGAGCGAAGTCTGACTAGCCGCTGAGCGTGTCTCCATCTCCTCCCCTGCAGAGAAATCAGCAAGCGGATAACGGAGGAGCAGGCGCGGAAAGCCTTCGATCGAGCTGTCAAGCTGGAGCAAGAATTCACAGAGTGTTTCTCCGGTAGGTTTCCCCACCAGTCCATCCTGGGGCCACTGGACACAGGCAATGCTTGGGGGTGCACCCCCCCCCCAAGGGGGCCCGGTGCAGCCCCGCCTTTCCCTCCACTCACTGGCAGTGGGGAAGGTGCAAGCCAGGCAGCTAGCATGGCACCACTTCCCAGCTGTGCCAAAGAGGCATTGTGGGGAAGTGGAGGTAGAGCAAGGGGGCAGGGAGAGCCAGAGCCGGTGCCCTCCTTCTTCTTCAGTCACCAGTTGCCACTGCTCCTGGGACCAGGCAGCCAGCTCCAATGGTACTCACCAGAACCTTAGTTCTGATGCCAGGAGCTGCAGCTGGCATGTCCTGGGAAAATACTTCCTGCCAGTCACTCGGCTGGCACGTCTCACTCCTGCGTCACCCTGGGTGTCCCCAGATCTGGGGCTGGGAAGGGATTTTGCCTTTGGGGGCTTTTCCAGCTTTGGTCGCTTCTCCATCACCAGCTGGGTCTCCCAAAATATCTGCCCAGAGTTTCTCCTTCTTGCCTGTGACCCTGTGCCATCCTTCCCCAGCCATCGTCGAAGGCGATAGCTTCGAGGAGATCTACCACAAAATCAAACGGATTATTGAAGAGCTCTCTGGGCCATACATATGGATACCGGCCCGCGAGAGACTTTAGGAAACCAGCTTGTGGGGACTCCAGAGCACCGGGACCTGCCGCCCAGCGGCCTGACCCAGGAGAACAAAACAACGGAATTGAGCCGTTTGGTTGCTTTTTGGGGAGGAGGTTTCGGGGTGGGGATGGGATCTGGTCTATTTCTTTCTTCTCCATTCTTGTTTTCTCTCGCCTGGCTCCCCACCCACCCCAGCTCCGCTCCAAGCCAAGATCTGCTCCCATCTCTTTGCAACCAGCCCATCCGCTTTGAGGAAAGCGCTCTCTGCATGCTTGTATTTTTTCAGGAGATGTTGGCTTGTGACGTCTGCGCTTCTTCTGGCAATTTGCTTCCCCTCCCCCACCCCTGGGATCCAGACCTGGGATCCAATCAAGGAGATGCACAAAGAATGAAAAGTGGGGAATTTGGGGGGAGAGCAGGGGAAATTAAAGGACTGAAACACGTGAAGCAAAGAGAGGGGTGGACGAAAATTCCTCTTCAGAGGCAGGAAAATGAAGGGAACCGGAGGATGTATTGGTCTAAAATATTCCACCTGCTGTTTCAGACAGAGATCAAATTAGACCCTGTTTATTTTTAGACCAAAACAGGTGAAATCCATACCAGATCTGTTGCATTATTTTGATGATCACCATGGGGAAAAAACAAACTAACGGAGTGGAAGGAAAAATGCAGGGAAACCAGATTTAAAAAAAATCCTCTCGAGCCACCTTCTTTTTTTTTTTTTTCTTTTTTTTTTTGCTTTCTTGGCTGGGGACACAGGAGAAAACACTCCACTATCCTCCTTTATCTTTCTACCAACCAGAAGGGAAACTTTCTTTTTAAACTAATGCAGGAGGGAACAGTGGCTCTGTGGAGCAAGAAAGAGACATGGTCTTGCCGATTATTTTTTCCCGGACATTTCCAAATGGAGCGGACCCTTTCTTTTACATTCCCTATATTTCTTGATATGGTCAAGCTCCTTCCTTTTCGGCGCATGGTGAACGATGTGGCTTTAAAAACAAAATCAACAGGAAAATATGACAAAAAAAAAAAAAAAAGAAATAGCATTTTGCTGGGTCAGCAATTTATATTTTTCTTTCCGGGCCTGGGTGGGTGGACAAGAGACTTAGGGAGGAAACGAAACAAATGGAATTTTTGACGTTCTGTGAATATTTTTTCGAGGTCATATCAAGTATTTTGGTGCGGCTGTGCGTGATTGTATGGAACTGGCGGGAGGGATGGGGGGGTCGGGGAGGGAGATGTCAGACAGTCCTTTCATTTCTCGTTACTGGCATTTTCTTTGGGACATATTCTTAATGCTGACAATGCTTATTTATTTATTTTATTTTTTGTATATAAAGTCAAGCAGGCTGCTGGGATCCTTGCTAGAAAAAAGACCTATCTCCTGCATCTGGCCTAAGTAGCTAATTCAGCTAGTGATGAATTTTCCCTCCTGCCCCAGAGAGTGGGAGAGAGATGGGGAGAAGGAAGGGAGTGAGCAGTGGGGACCCCATATTTCGGATCAGAGGCACAATTAGTGCACAGAGCAGAACCATCTGATCCTGCCACCTTCTCCATCAGATCAACGTATGCCCCAGTATGCGGCCTCCCCAAGGACTGAGAATAGCTGAGTATCGTGGGGAGAACAAAGTGGGGCTGGGAGCCAAGATTTCTGGGTTCTGTCCCCAGCTCAGGAAGGAGAGTAGGATCTAGTGGTTTCAGCGGATGGGGCTGCAACAGGAACTAGGACTCCTGGATTCTGTCCCCAAAATGAACTTTCTCAGCCTTTGAAATGACCATAACCTGCCAGGAGGGCAGCGTTGTCTGCAGGTAATACCCCGAGACAGCCAGCCGCCACCCCCTCTCCTCCAGTGCTGCCATGCCAGGAAGGGTTTGGGAGTGGAGTGGGGGGAATCACCCCTTGGCACAGAACTGTTTCAGGTTTGCCGAATGGGGTCTCTTTCCTATGGGGGAAGGTGGGAGGGGGGTGAAAATACTATTTTGCATAGAAATATTATTGCCATTGGCAGAGAATTAAAACAGACTATATATATATATATATAGACCCACTTGTTTCACACTGTGACTGTATTTGCATACAGAGATAAACATCTGGATATGATTCGGGGGGCGGGAGGGGGGACTCAGAGCCAGTTCTCTCCCTGGCTCTGGGAAGGGAGTGAGGGCTGGTGACTGGAGCAGGGTGAGGCTGGGCACCAGGACTCCTGGATCCTATTCCTGGCACTCTGCCAGCCATATCCCATGGCCTGCTGCCCCTTTAATAGATGAGTAGCAGTGTCACATGAGAGCCAGTGCTAAGATCCAGGGCCCAGTTGGCCCCTAGGGGTCTGTGCCAGATGGAAGCTTAGCTCCTCTGAGGTCTGTGCCAGATTTGGGATGCTCTATGACCTCTCCCCTCCCTCCCCCACTCTCCCAATATTGTCCTACGTGGAAACCTCCCCCCCCACTTATCTCATCTCTCTGTGTCTGTCCTTCGGGGGGACCTGTATAGTTCCTGGCATTCCCTTTGTTGGGGCTCTCGGGGGCTGGTGGCCTAGGTGCCGTCCTTCCTGCTGGTCAAGGATGAAAGGTTGGGAGAATAGCTATATCTGGCAGGCGATGAGTGGCTGGGGGCACAGAACTAGTGAGTGGGCATGGAGGGGCGTGGCACCAGTTAGAGGAAGTTGGGTGCAGGTGGGGGGCTCTACATAGCCCACTGGCCTCAGTTGGGAAGGCAGTGTAGACACCAATGGGAGGGGCTTGGGAGTCTCATGTGGCACCAGTGTGGCTCCCCTCCCTCATCACCTTGAAATGGAGTCCAATCTGGAGTGTGATGGGGGCTAAACTCCCATCTCTTCTCACAGACCTTTAAGTTAATGCTTAACCCTCAGCTCTCACCTTAGGCCCTACCCCAAATGCTGTAACCGCTGCCCGGTAACCCAACAGACAGTCTTGCCCTGTGCCCTGCCCTGCCCATAACCCCAACAGCCAGCCATGCCCTGCCCTGTCCTGCCTGCCCACTGCTTGTCCCCCTAAAAGCCAAGCCTAGCCTATCCTGCCCTGCCTGTAACCTCTCAGCCAGCCATGCCCATAGCTCCAACAGTCAACCCTGCCCTGCCTGTAACCCCAACAGCCCACCCTGCCCTGTCCCCTGCCCTGCCTGTAACCTCTCAAGAAGCCCTGCCCTGTGCCTGCCCATACTTCCAATAGCCAGCTGTGTCCTGCCCCCTGCCTGAACCCCAGCAGCCAACCCTGCCCTGCCCACTCCACCCATAACCCCAACAGTCAGCTCTGCCCTATGCCCTGCCCATACCCCAACAGCCAGTCCTGCCCTGTGCTCTGCTTCCTGCACTTACCCCAAAAGCCAGCCCTGCCCTACACCCTGCCTGCCCCTCCTGTAACCCCAACAGCCAACCCTGCCCACCCCACCTGTAACCCCAACAGCCAGCTCTGCCTTGTGCCCTGCTCTGTGCCAAGCTAAGCCCTGCCCTTCCCCCTGCCTGTAATCCAACAGCCAGCCCTGGCCTGCAGTGCCACTATCTGTCTTTGGGCTCTTTGGGCCTCCCATGAAATCTGGGATTGATGCAACAGAACAACTTGTCTTCCCCCCACCCCAAGGAGATGCTGGCTTCCCACATTATCCCCCCAACACCCATATTGAGTTGGCACCTCCCTTAGGTGCAGCCAAAGGGCCTCTTGGGACATAGAGTAAGGAGCTGGGATTCTTTGCCCCGCTCTGGCCAAGCAGTGGGGATTGGCTAGTTACAGCAGCAGGGATTGGGAGCCAGGATGCTGGGGTTCTCTCCCTGGCTCTCAGAGGGGAATGGGAGCTAATGGCTGGGGGGCAGGGGTGGAGTGTTAGAACTGATAATTATTATTCTGTTGCATTTTTACTCCATCCCCCAAAAGAGATGTTACTTTATTTTAAAGAATCACAGAAACTTTATTAAACTGAACAAATAAACAAACTACAGCAGGCGACACAAAGAGACGAAGAGATTATTTTAAAGAAATGTTTAAAAAAATTTTAAAATTAAAATTAAAGCAACCCGGAGTTTACAATCTGTTTCTGTACAGCTATTTATTGAAACCTTCCCTCCCTCATGACAGACTCCTACCTTCCCAGCTCCACAGTGCCCCCTAGCACCGCCCTGGGATCGGACCAGCCCTGCCTGCCAGGGGAGAGCGCCCCCTGCTGAGCTGCTGCCCTCTTCCCTGCCCCACAGTGCCACCCTGGGACCAGCCCTGCCTGCTAGGGGGAAGCACCCCCTGCTATCTTGTCCATGCCTTGTAAGTGGGGTGATGGTATCTCTCTGCAGTACCCTGAGGGTGACAAATGACATGGCTTAGGTAACTCCCCTGGGCCGTGACCCCATCGTGGGGCCTGGCCAGGAATCAGTCACTTATTAATAATGTTTTGTACCTTGCTGAAAGTGACCACCCTCTGCAATGGGGGCAGAGGATCACCTCGACAGCGAAGCGGGCATTGGGCCATGTAGCTAGACGGGGTGGGCAGGGCGGCAGAGGGTAGATAATACACAGGACACACGCTTCTTCTGACAGGACAGAAAGGCACCTGAACTGAAACAGAAAATAGAAGGTTGCTGGTTCCGAACCAGCGCAGGACGGACTGACTGGCTGGAAGAGGGGACAAGGAATAGGAGGGGGACACAACTGACTACTGAGTGCCCCCAGCACTGCTCCCTGCCCCACAGTACTCCTTCATGTTGCCCTGAGTACCCCCTGCTGAGGCCTTGCCCGCTCCCTGCCCCCTAGTGCCACCCTGGGGCCAGCCCTGCCTGCCAGGGGAGAGTGCCCCCTGCTGAGCCCTCACTCCTTCCCCACAGCACAGTGCCCCATCTCACCCAGGCACTGACTGGCTGTGACCCTGCTGAGCCCAGGCAGCAGCGCTAAGGCAGGGCAGTGAGGGTGTTCCCAAAGCCCTGACTCATTCCCATTTTCCCCTTGGAGTGCTGAGCCAAGCCTGACTGGTTTCACCAGAAAGGGGAACCTCGTCCAGCTGCATCCGTTCTGAGAGCCAGTGGCCTGGCTTCCGTGGGAGGAGAGATTCCGGTGAGCAGCAGAGGGAGAAATCGCCTGTATTTTGTGGGTGCACCGTAGCTGGTAGGTTTGCTCCAGCGATCTGGCTTCCCCAGATCCCAGCCACCAGTTGCCGGAGCCTAAGGAAGGCAACTCCATTGACTGGGGAAAGAGCAACAGTAACGTCGTGCCTCAGCTCAGAACCACGGGGTTCCCACCTGCTCCCTGGGATCAATCTGGGAGGGGAGTGGGGGCTGGTGGGTCAGAGCAGTGGGGCTGGGAGCCAGGATGCCTGGGTTCTTGCCTCAGCTCTTTGATCCATCAGAGGTCACCCTGGGCCTGTTTTGTCCCAATTCAATACAGGAGGAATATTTACAGATCAAAGTGCTGCTGAAGGGGCCGAGGGAGCCAGTGTCCAGCGGGGTAGAGGCCTCCTGTGCTGTGGACTAAGCAGAAAAGAGACCACAACAGGGAAAGAGGTAAAGAGCCCCAGAGTGAAGGAACGGGGCAATGGAGGTATAGCAATCCTGCACCGTGATGGGGAGAGTGAGGAAATGGGCATGGGGGTCTGGAGCCCCATAGTGTTCTGCAAGGAGGGAAAAGGGCCCCTATGGCTGGGAAACTGCGAGGGAATGCAGGTGCAGAATGGGGGAATGAGGAGACAGAAGAGCAAGGTGTGGAATGAGGGAACAAAGAGAGGGAGGAGCTGAGGTATGGAATGGGGGATGGAGGAGGTAAGGTGTGGAACAAGGGAACGGGGAGATGGAGGTGTAGAGGTGTGGAACGAGAGAACGGGGGATGGAGGAGTGGAGGTGTCAAACAAGGGAACCGGGAGAGGGAGGAGTAAAGGTGTGGAAGGTGGGAACAGAGGGAATGAGAGAATGGAGGAGCAGAGATCTGGAACAAGGGAACAGGGAATGCAGAAGAGGTGTGGAATGAGGGAGCAGAGAGAGGGAAGGGTAGAGATTTGGAAACAATGGAACGACAAAACAGGGATGGCGAAGTAGATGTGTGGAACAAGGGAATGGGGGATAGAAGAGCACAGGTGTGGAACGAGGGAACAGGAGGATGCATGCTTCATCTGTGGAACAAGGGAATGGGGAATGCAGAAGTGGAGGTGTTCAGGGAAGGAGCAGGGAATGGAGGAATAGAGCTGTGGAACAAGGGAGAAGTAGAGGTGGAGAACAAGAGAACGGGGAGATTGAGGGAGGAGGGAACAAGGGAATGGGGCAACGGAGGAGTGGAGGTGTTGAACAAGGAAACAAGGGACAGGACAGGACAGGCAGAGGAGTAGAGCTGTGGGAATGGGGGAACAGGGAGATCAATGAGTAGAGGTGGAGTACTTACGAGCTAGGCTGGGCAAGGATGGTGTCCCAGCCTCTGTTTGTCAGGGGCTGGAAATGGGTGACAGGAGAGGGATCACTTGATGATTCCCTGTTCTGTTCACTCTCTCTGGGGCATCTGGCACTGGCCACCATCAGAAGACAGGACACTGGGCTAGCTGGACCTTTGCTCTTACCCAATGTAGCCGTTCTTATGGCATGTGGAATGAGGGAGGTGGACAGGTGTGAAACAAGAGAAGGCCAGAGGTGTGCAATGAGTTCAGAGGGAGAGGGAAGAGTGAAGGTGTGGAAGGAGGGAATGGGGGATTGGAATAAAGGTGTGTAACGAGAGAATGAGAGGATGCAGGAGTAGAGGTGTGGAATGAGGGACTGGGGGATAGAGGCATAGATGTGTGGAACAAGGGAATGGGAAGCTAGAGTGTAAGTTTGGAATCAGGAATGAGGGAGCGGGTGATGGAGGAATAAAGGTGTGGAGAGAGGGAACAGGATGATGGAGGTGTAAAGGTGTGGAGCGAGGGAACAGGGTGATGGAGTATGCCCCTTTCTCCCTACTCCTGCTGCCATGTCCCCATACTGATATATCCCCTCCCACAGCCCCCCTTCCTGCCCCCTTGCCATGGCCAAGGACTATGAAGATTTCCAGGCTTTGGATGTGGAAGAGGAGAGCGGTGACACCCTCAGTAAAGGTATGAGGTGGAGAGACTGGAGAAGGCAGGTGATTGAGAGGTGGGCAGAGCTGGGATACAGGAGTGTGGGGGAGCAGAGAGGAGCAGGCAGGTCTGGGTGCAATCCTGGCCAAGAGAAAAGGGAGTGAGGTGATAGGGTGACACTCCATAGATCCCTCCACTGGCATCCTCAGACTCCTGGGTCCCTGCCCATCCCCCACCATACTCCTGGGTCCCAGTTTCCCCGAGTCCTTTGTTCATGTTCCCCCAGACTCCTGAGTCCCTGTCCCATCCTCCTCTGGACTCCTGGGTGCCTGTCTTCCCCCACCCCCAACGGCTGGGTCCCTGGACTCCTGGGGAAAGAGGACTGGAAGGGGGGGTCTGCAAGAAGGAGAGGAGGGGTGGTGGTTGAGCCCTGGTGATGGTTTCTCTCCCACCCACAGCGTTTCTCCCCCAGTTCACGGGCTGGCAGCGTCTTTGTGTCTCCCCCTGGTCTGTCTGCGCTCTGCTTGCCCTGGGCCTGGGGCTCACCTTTGGGACCATCGTGCTGGCTGTCAGCAGTGAGTGCAAGGGACGTGTGCAATGGGGGGCTGGGTATGGAACCCAGAGGGGTGAGCACGTGAGACAGGCAGGTGGTGAGAAAGCAGGGGTGAGTGTGTAAATATGAGGGGCACAAGCCTGGGGCGTAAGATGAAAGGTCAGGGCGGGTGTGCAAGGCTGGGGCTGTATGTGCAAGACTGGGGCATAGGCTGAAATGTCGGTGGCTGCGTCTAGACTGGCAAGTTTTTGCGCAAAAGCA
>JANRFK010004824.1:7074796-7093856 GCA_030068395.1 Apalone spinifera
TTCTTTCCTCTCTAGTGGGCAGCGGCTTCCACCTGGCCCCAGGGCAGGGACTGGCTGGGGCAGGAAGGCAGGGAATGAGGCATGGAGCCTTTCCCCTCTAGGTGGCACCGGCTCCCATCCATATGGACTCCAGGGTAAGGGGCAATTTTAAGGAGAATCCCAAATATTTAGGTGCCCAGGAAGGCTCCAGATGCACACATGCACATATACATGCTAACTCGGGCCCAGGTATACACACATGCACACACAAAGCCCAGCACAATATTATACTGCCACCCTGAGATACTCCCACACACAGCACATACATAGACCCCTCCCAACACATCCCTCCTTCCGCAGAGCAGGGTACACAACACCTCCAAGAATCAGCCTCCTGGAGTTGCATCTGAGAACGCCTGCTCCATCTGACCCTGTGCCCCCACAGTTGAGAACCAATGGGTGCTGATCATGGCACCATCCCATGCCCCAAAGTGTGGGGTCCTCTCCCAGTTCTCTCTGGCCATAGAATTAGCTGTATATGGCAATGGTGAGTTAATTCCCTGATTACAGAAGGAAATTGCCAGCTGTCACCATCTATGTGGACACTCTTCGGAAATTCTTCTGCATTGGAAGTGAATTGCACTAATCCAAATTAATGGGAATGTTGTCCACACAGGCATGTCTTAATCCAGATTAAATGCAAGCCTTTTAAAAACCAGGAACCTTTGAGTTCATAACCACCATTCCCTAGAACCTGAGCCAAAGAAACTATTCCACCAACAGAGACCACCTAATGCAGGGCTACTGAACTTTGGAAGCCCCGGGGGCCACAGTGATACTCACAGCACATGCTGAGGGCCACAATTTAAGTGTGGTTACATATACATGCTGGGACATAGTGGGGGTATCTTGCTGGTTGTGCTTGTGTTGTGAGTGACCCCCACTGGCTGCTCTCTGCAGCACGGCCCAGCAGGGCAGGGGACGAGTCATTATGCAACCAGCTACCCCCCAGGGAGAGACACAAAGGAAGGTGGGATGCCGCCCCTGGCTGGGGGGCAGGGCTGGAAGTGAGTTGGTTAGTTTCTGTCTGGGTATCATGGAGGAAGCAGCTGAGCCAGGGGCTGGGATTTGAGGGCCCAGTCCCCCCACCCCATCTCAAGGCGGGCTGAGGCATCCTGGGCCTGGCCCTTGAAGCAGCCGAGCCAGGAGCTGGGATTTGAGGGCCCAGTCCCCCCACCCCATCTCAAGGGGGGCTGAGGCATCCTGGGCCTGGCCCTGTAATTGGATTGCATCTATGCTGTGCTGTATCCTGGAGAAGCAATAAACTCCCTCTATTCTACTGGCTGGTGAAGTCTGTTCATGCCATTACTGGGGTGCAGGAGACGAGAAAACCCTAACGCGCAGTCACACATGCAAATTTATATGCAAATATATGCAAATATCGTATTTCACACTGATGAGCATGAATACAAAGATTAAGGCAAAATGACACAACATGCAGTCCCCATTTAAGTCAGTTCTGCTGGTATTAATCAAATGCAATAGTTACCCAATTTCCATCCATATGACAACATTTTTAATGAGCAATGACAGTTCAGGAATTTAACTACTGAATGCATATCAACTGAAGACTGTTATATTGACTTGCCATTATGGAGCATGTTCCCAATGGAGGCCATGTTCAAAGGATCCCACCCGTGGGCACATGTTGAGTAGCCCTGACCTAATGCATGATAGAGCCACTTCAGAGAAACAAAACTACACCTTGGTTTAGGGCTGCTCACCACTTATCCTTCCCCCCTACTAAATTCACCAATCTAATCCACATTACGTCTGTTTGGTCCCTTAAAGAGGGGAGTGGCCAAATGAATCTATTTTGTAATCTGGCTATATCAATTAATTCATTAAATGGTTTGTCTACATGGAAAATTAATCCAGATTAGTAGAATGTGGGAAAGAAATTCAGATTACTGGAAAATAAGTATTTATTCCAAATGAACGGACATTAGACATTTACTATGGATTCATAGAAGGTGGGAATTTAATTCAAATTATGAACAGGTGGGAATTGAATCCATATGAATGGAAAGGTGGAAGTAAATCCAGATTAATAGAAAGTGGGAGATGACTCCAGATTAACTGATTGTGGGGTCTTAATCTGGATTATTAAATGATGATAAATGAGACCTAATTATCAGTGGGTGGGAATTGAATCCATATGAACAGAAAGTGGATATTGAATCTGTTCAGAATGTCATAACTGAATGAAGATTGAAAGAAGAGTGGAATTTAATCCAGATTAATGGAAAGTGTGGAGTGAATCTGGATCAACAGCAAGTGGGGAATTAACCCATATTAACAAAAAATGAGAAAATAATATGGATTATCAGAAGGTTTGAATTTAATCTGGGCTAAAACCTGCCCATACAGGCAACATTTCCATTATTCAGATTAGTACAATTCACTTCCAAAGGAGAAGAATTTCCAAGCAGTGTCCACATACACAGTGACGACAGGCAATTTCCTCCTATAATCAGGGAGTTAACACAACGTTGCCACATACAGCTCCTAGCGCAACTGACCCCTGGTGTGTGAAATTTCCAAAGCTACCATGCCAGAAACAAGAAATCATAATCCTGCAATAGGGGAAGTCGTCTATGTGGCCTATCTTGACTTTAGTAAGGCTTTTGATACCATTTTACATGACTGGCTCATAAACAAATGAGGGAAATACAAGCTAGTTGGAGCTAATAGAAAGTGGGTAAAGAACTGTTTGCCAAACTGGTCCCTGAGAGGACTTATCAATGGGTCATGGTCACACTGGAAGGGCATAACAAGTGGGGTTCTGCAGGGAGCAGTTCTGAGTCCAGTTCTGTTCAATAACTTAATCCATGATTTAGATAATGGCACAGAGGAGACAAAGACTTTGTGGATAATTCCATCTGGGAGGGGTTGCAAGGATTAAAACTCAAAATGATCTGGATTCTGGACAAACTAGAGAAATGGTCCAAGGTAACTAGGATGAAATTCAGTAACTGCAAATGCAAAGTGTTCCGCTTAGGAACAATCAGTTGCATACTACAGAATGGGAAATGACTGATTTGGAAGGAGCACTGTGGAAAGGGATCTTGGGGCAATAGTGAACCATAAGCTAAATATGTCAACAGTATGACCTTGTTGCTTTAAAAAAGAGAGAGAGAGAGAGAGAGAGCAAACATGATTCTGGGATGCACTAATAGGAGTGCTGTGAGCAAGACTAGGGTTGCCAGGTGTCTGGTTTTGAACCAGACAGTCCAGTATTTGAGCTCTCTGTTTGGGAAACAAATTGAGAAAATATAAATGAGAAAATATAAATGTCCGGTATTTTCTAAATAAGATATAATGTAGATTGTGATGTAATGACAAGTGTGTGCGGTATTTTTGTTGAAACCATCTGGCAACACTAAGCAAGACATGAGAAGTCATTCTTCCGCTGTACTCTGCACTGATTAGGCCTCAGTTGGAGTATTGTGTCCAGTTCTGGGCACCACATTTCAGGAATGATGTGGAGAAATTGGAGAAACACTGGAGAAGAACAAAAACGATGAAAGATCAACAAAACATGACCTATGAGCAGTGTTCCCTCTAAGCTGTGCAGCAGCCCAGTTTAACAGGTGATTAATTAACCCTGCCTAGTCAGAGGCCCAGGGCTCAGTGCATGGAGCTGACTGAGTCACCTGGAGGGAACACTGACTATGTGGGAAGATGAACAAATTTGGATTTGATTAGTCTGGAGAAGAGAAGATAGAGAGGGGACATGATAACCGTTTTCAAGTCCATAAAAGGTTGTTACAAGAAGGAGGGAGAAAAATTGTTCTCCTTAACGTCTAATGATAGGACAAGGAGCAATGGGCTTAAATTGCAGCAAGGAAGGTTTAGGTTGGATGTAAAGAAAAACTTCCTGTCAGGTTGGTTAAGCACTGGAATAAATTGCCAACAGAGGTTGTGAAATCTCCATCATTGGTGGTTTTTAAGAGCAGGTTAGACACACACCTGTCAGGGATGGCCTAGATTGTGCTTGGTCCTACCATAAATGCAGGAGACTGGACCAGATCAGTGTTTCTCAACCAGTGGTACAAGTACCCTTAGGGGTACTCGAGAGAAGTCTGGGGGTATGTCAACACAACTGAAATTTGGAGAAAACTGAATTTTTGTTTTAAGTTTTACAGTGCTTTATTATTTCTGTACTTTTTACATCCAGAAATTTCATCACCCGCCTGGCTACGATTAAGTTGTTTAAACAAATGTGTTGCAATAGTAGAAAAAAATTGTGTGTGTCTGACAACTGTCTGTACTGGGGTATTTTTTAAAGGGGTACTTTATAAAAAAAAAGGTCCATAAAAGGTTGAGAAACACTGGACTAGATGACCTCTCAAGGTCCCATGCAGTCTCATACTGCTACTATTCTGTCTATTGACAGCTAGACAAAAAAAGGTAGCTAAGGTTCATTAGCAAGCCAGGAAAGTATGTGTATATGGGGGAGGTAATGGAGGAAATTAATTTTGGATTGAAAATGAAATGATTATAAACTTTTGGTGAATCAAAAAGTTGGGAAAAAATCATTTCACAACTGTTTCACCATTTTAATTTTTTGTCATTGTTTTGCAAACTTCCAACTAAAGGATCTGATGGGCACAAAGTAAGGCTGACGCAAAAAACCTAAACATTTAAAAAATGTTTAAAAAATGTTCTGCAGGGTGTTTAGCAGAATTTTGTATTTTTATTTATATATATATATATATATTTGCAGATTTTTTAAAATTAATTCATTGACTTTATTTTTGCTGACTTGTTTATTTATTTATTTTTTTTGTATTTTATTTCCTGTTTGCTGGCTTTCTTTTTGTCTGAATGATTATTTTATGGTTGCAATTTTTTACTGGTGTATTCATTTATTTTTGCCTACTTTTTCTTTATGTGCAGCATTTATTTCTGCAGACCTCTTTACTTTTGCAGAATTTTTTATTTAAGTTCTAATTTCATTTTCAGACACATATTTATTTCTCCCATTGTATTTTTGCAGATTTTTAAAACTTATTTTATTTATTTTGTTCTCTTTTTTTACACCTTTTTTACAGAATTCATGTATTTGGTGGGATTTTTTTGTTTGTTTTATTATACTTCCAGATTAAGTCACAACATTTCTATATGTTACATTTTAATTTTTGTTGATTTTTAATTTACTTAATTTCATTTTATTTTTGAATTTATTTTGCCACTTTTGTTAAGAAAACCTTTTTATTTTAGCAGATTTTTTGTGCTATTTTTATTTCTTTTCCTTTTGCAGATTCTCCCCTCTCCATGAATTTGTGTCTAGGCTTGGTTTGTTGTATTTTCTTTTTTACATCCAAAACAATTCAGCTAAACTTAGCCACAAAACCATTCAGAATCAAAGAATCTGTATTTTTCACAGAAAAAGAATTCAGCCTAAAAGCTTCAGCTGGCCCTTCGTCACTTAAACTCACTCACTCAGCTATATTTCCAGTTAAAAATTGGTTGAGTGGCAAAGGTTGTGGTGGATTTGTCATCACAGGCAAGATTTAAACCAATTTAAATTGAAATGGTTTCCTAAGAGATATGTTTGAGGAATGAATTCATGGAAGTTTTCCTGTGTTGCTCAGGAGGTCTGACTAGAAGATGATCTCAAAGTTTCCATGAAATCTACACATCAATGAATTTATTTGCATTTTTCCCCATGTAAAATTTGCATAGTGCAACAAGTTCTTTCTTTTAATTTCTTCCCACCTTCTTTTAGGTCCCATTTCCAAGGGAATAGAATGCAATATTGCAGAGTGAACATCTCAATTCTTTTCCTCAACAGTCAAACCATACTTTATCTCACTGCTTGTGGCAGAAACCATCTCCCCAAGCAGATGTGCCATCCTTGAAATCACAATCAGGAAAGCTTAGTCCCTAATGAATTTGTTAGTCTTTAAAGTGCCACAGGATTCCTCATTGTTTCAATCAATGTTATGTTTCTAGAATGCCTTTGCTTTGGAAGTGAAGCAAACTCAGCTGAATGCGTGGCCACAGCTACTCAGATTAATCCAGATTAATTTCCTCCATGAAGACAAAATTTTGGTTCTTTGTGGAAATGACCTTTGCCTTCCAATGTCTAATGTGCCGGGTTAGAATAGAACTGGTCATAGATTCCTTGCATCTTAGATTTTAAGGCCAAAGAGATCAATAGAGAAAACTGGGTCAAACTCTGTACTTCAGGACTGACAATGTGGGAGAATGATCTCGCTTGTTTATAGAGGGGATCAAAGTAACGGACTAATGGTCCATTGTACTCTGGATATTTATGTATCTATTAAATGCCGTTCCTGTAACTTTACACTCAATTTCTCAAGCAGAAAAAAGCAACTAAAGTAGAACAGAAAAACGTCTCTTTTTTTCCAAACTTTCACCTGCTTTTGTGCCTTTAATTCCATGGAAAAGTAGAGGCAAAAGATCAAAGCAAAATGGGATTTTAAATTCACATCTGGGTAACAAAAAAAAATCACCAAAACTATTGTCTTTTTTGGAAAAACAATGCCCCCCCCCCAAAAAAATGTGGAAATTTTTGTTTGTTTGTTTGTTTGTTTGTTTGTTTGTTTGTTTGGGGGAAAATAGTTTCTGGTGGCATAGTGCATTTCTGCAAAATAATATTTACCGTGGGGAAAATTTTGATTGTTCCCACAGCAATAGACAGCCTCGCCTACTGACACATACATCAATTGGAAGAGGTAGATAAATAGATCTTATTTCCTTACTTCATACCTTAGGCTTCTGAAACTCAGATAGAAGTTTCACACCGTGAGTCACGATAAAAACGGGGAGAGAACCCAGGAATCTGGGCTCCCAGCCCCCCTACTCTAATCCACCATCCTCCATTCCTCTCCCAGAGCCAGGTAGAGAACCAAGGAATCCAGACTTTTCAAACCCAAGACAAATATCACTAAAGCTCAAACGCTTCAGAGGGGTAGGCGAGTTAGTCTGTGCAGGAAAAACTTAAAAAACAACAAATGGTCTGGTAGCACTTTAAAGACTAACGAAACATGTAGATGGTATCATGAGTTTTCGTGGGCACAGCCCACTTCCTCAGATGACAGGCATGTCGTCTGAAGAAGTGGTTGTGCCCACAAAAGCTCATGATACCATCTATCACTAAAGCTGTTTACAATCTGCACATCAATATAACCCAGCTTCAGAGAGAAGGGCTAAGTTAACTCTAAAGATTGCATCTCTGGGGCCAGTCCTGCCTGCCAAGTGAGAGCCCACCTGCTGAGTCCCAGCCTCTCTCCCTTCCCCACAGCGCCCCCTAGCACTGCCCCTGTGCCAAACCTGCCTGTCAAGGGAAAGCGCCCCTTGCCCTGCTCCCTGTCCCGTAACACCCTCTAGTGCCACCCTGATGCATTGGTTCTAGTCCTGCCAGCCAAGGGGAAAATCCATTTTGATTGGCTTATCCCACCCACTGGGATTCAGGTTTAAGTTACCGGATTTGGACTGAGCCGGGAAGAAAACAGGTTTTAGCTATGTGCAAAAATCGCCCTGGAGCCATTTAGCTCTTGGAACAAAAGACAAGCCATAATATATGGCCAGGTACCAAGAGCTGTGATCCAGCTCCACTGACTATGGCCCATTGACCCCAGCTTCGATCTGGCCCTATTACCTTCCATGGAGCATTGTACTATGTGTCTGCGCAGTGCCCGGCACAAACCGGGCCTTGACCTCAGATGCAGATGGAGGCAGTTGTGCGCTCTGTGACAACACACAGAATTCGTAGGCACCAACAAATCAAGGCCCGGAGCTTCAAAGGGCAGGAGTGGATTGATTGAATTCAAACCTAATCTGGTTGGAGGTCTTTGTGATATTGCATGATGTATATGGACTAGTGAGAAATGCCACTCTCTGGTCAGCAAAATTAGCAATAATATATAAGAGAATGCAATAATAAATATGCAGGATAACAGATGAGAGATTGCCAATGTAGCAAAAAAATGCATGCAACTATACATGATCATAAATAGAATACACTACTAAATATTATTGACAAGACATGGCATAATGCAACAATAAATACCAGTGTTCTGAGACTAGAAGGATATGAATAGAAGAGGAACTAACACAATAATAAATGCATGATAATAAGCAGAATACAATCTATTATCTATATGAGAGAGTTTCTGTGTCTATGTGTCACAGGTCCATCCATCTGTGAGTCCATTTGTTCAAGAACTCCTCCTAAACAATATGTGCTAAGACCAACAAATTTGGTAGGCAGCTTCCTCTTTTCCTAACCTGAAGTACAGTCAGGATTTGGTTGTACCAGGAAAATGAGTTTTGCCTGGAATGGGATTGTTTCTCATAAAAGACTAAGGAAGGGGAGTGATAGCAGGGACAGTGATACTCAGGAATGACCAAAGGGGGGCATGCACACCAGTAAGACACTAACCAGGTGTAGGAGGGGCTCATCCCATCCTCTGCCCTCAGCTTCACTGGGTAAATCATCTAGACCTGAGTAACACTGGGTAAATCATCTAGTCTAGCTATATATTTTAGATACATGCATCTGTCTGTCTGTCCATCAGTCTGTGAGTCTGTTTGTTCAAGAATTCATAAATGGTAAGAGATTGTATCACCAAATTTGGTATGCAGCTTCCTCTTTCTTCTAATTTAAAACAAGGGCAGGGTTTGGTTGTGTTAGGAATGGAATAGAACTGCCTGGAATGGAACTGTTTCCATGGAAAGGAAGGGAGCTGATTGGCGGGAAAGCGATACTGCAGAGTGATCACTGGGGACAGCCACACCAGCAGGAGAGTAACCAGCTGGGACCAGGGCTCGCCATTTTGCCAGCTACTGAACCAGGTAAGACTACGTCTAGATTACAAGCCTCTTTTGAAAGAGCGCATCTAGACTACAAGCAGATTTTTTTTAAAAGTGAGCCACTTTTTCGAAAGAGAGTCTAGATGCTTTCTTTTGAGAAAGCACAATTTGCATTCAATAGCGCCTTTTTTTGAAAGAGTACTTTCAAAAAAAGGTGTTATTCCTCATAAAATGAGGTTTACGGCAATCGAAAAAACTGCCATGTTCTTTCGATTTACTTTCTAAAGAATGAGGCTGCAATCTAGACGCAGGTGAAGTTTTTTTGAAAAAAGGTTACTTTTTTTTTAAAAACCCTGTAGTCTAGACACAGCCTGATTGGCCCCCGGTCCCAAACTCCATCCCTCTGGGCCTTGCTGCAGCAGCAGGGTGGGATCTGGTGAGGGGGGAGAGGCAGGGGAAGAAAGCCAACAGCCTCATCACACCCTGGAGGAACCACAGCCTATCTCCTATCTCCCCCAGAATCTGCACACCCTTCCTCCTCTGGGCCTAGCCCAGAGATTGCCACCGAGGATGGCCTGCGCGCCCCATCCCGGACCCCTGGACCAGTCCTGAGGAGCACCAACCAGCCTGGCTGCCTCCTCCACCCAGAGGAGTGCTGGCCTGGTCCCCTGGGACAAGTCAGTGAGTGGGTAGCACCTAACCCATCCCAAGTCGGTTCTGGGAGAAGTCGGAGGGTGCGGTGCATGGTCCCTGCCACCCTAGGCCAACCCTGGGGAGAAGTCAGTGGCCTCCCCTCCCCTTTCTCCTGACCCTCTTCTCTCCCTGCCCGCCTGCCCTTGTGCAATCCACATCCCCAGGACCTGAGTCCCTGCATGACCTCCACCCTGACTCTTGCACTCCCAACACCCTCAGCCTCCTGCCCCGTGCTCCACACATCCGTAAGGCCCTGCCCTGACTCCTGCACTCTCCCCCACACACCACCAGCCCCCTGTCCTGAAGGATCCAAGCAATGCTGGGTAAATCTTCTAGTAATAAATCTATACTATTATAAAAGGAGAAGTGTCCATCATGCCGTTTGTCACAGAGAACATTTGAAAAGACTTGAGAAGTTTATGGGGGAGCCCGGCCCCCAGCCCCACCTACAGCCCCATCCCCTATGCTGAGATCCTGCCCCCACCACAGGGAGGGGAGGAGGAAGAGCAGTGTGCCAAGTGCACACATGCCCTCCAACATCACCATGGGGAGGGGAAGCACACACGCGCCCCAGCATCTCCAGAGCAGTGAGGAGGGAAGAGGACACATGACCCCAACCTGCCCTCCTCCACCTCCGGGAGCAGCAGGGAGGAAGGAGGCCATGTGTACATCTACTGTCACAATGGGATGGGTAATGCTAGTATGTGTAATAAATGGTAGGATGCACTGACCAATATGAAAGTTAATAGAGAGCAAGAATATTCATACAATAAAAACTGAATGCAATGATAAATCAAATGCAATAATAAACATAGATAACACCCAGCAGAAAGCATTAATAAATATGAATGCTAAGACATAACCGAATGATAAATATATTGAAAAATGAGCCCAATATTATCAAGAAGTAGCAGAATGAAATAATATGTATGAACACTAATAAATAATGGAATGCATTAATATTATAAATAATAAACAGCAGAATAATAATAATGCATCAGCCTGCTAATCGACTGCTAGAATATTGCATATGTAGTAAAAATTATCATAAATATTATGCAATAATAAACACGGAGCATATTGCAGCATGCAATAATCAATATGCATGTTAATAAATGGTAGATTGCAAAAATATTAAATATAATGAAACTAATGCAATCATAAAGATTTTAAATTAGAATGCAGCGATAAATATTATTAATAATAAATAGTTAAATGAAATAAAAATATAAACGTTATTAGACTAAAATAATATAAACTATAAAAACAGCAAAATGCAATAAATGACATTATAATGCAATACAGGTTGAATTGTAATCTAGAATTCTCTAATCTAGAATTCTCTTGTCCAGAAACATCCGTTGTCCAGAAAGATTTTAGTTAGCTGGATGTCCACTTTTCATGGGGTGGCCAAGTTTCCCATGGTCCCATAAAGTTTGTTTATAGCCACCAGTCCTAGCTTTCAGTGTTTTGTGCTGTTATTTAATTCTAAGTTACCCCTAAATGTCCTCTAACAGCCCAGTAAACAGTGGAAGTGTTGGTAATGCCGCTAGACAATATTGACCTCCCGTGGTCCAGAAAATTTCTCGTTCAGAACCGGTCAGGTCCCGAGGGTTCCAGACTAGAGAGGTTTAACCTGTAGTAAATATTGACAGCAAATAGCAGGATGCAATAAACAGTATGAGTGCTAATAAATAAGAGATTGCAAGAATATTAAATATAGTAAAACAGAATGCAATAATAAATAGACTGCATACATAAATATTATTGATAAATAGCAGGCTGAAATAGTAAAAATGAACACTAATAAATAATAGATTGAAAGAATACCAAATATGACAAATGCAATAATAAATAAATGGCTAACAAGATGCACTGATACATATTATTGATAATTAATAGCAGACTGCATATGTGAATATTAACATGGATGGAAACAGAGCTAGGAAAAATATTTTGGCTCAACTTATTTAGCTCAAAATACAGACTTTGCTATATCATAAAGTTTTGAAAATTCCTGTTGGCTTTACCAGATGGTTTCAGAAAGCAAAAGCAAACAGATTCCGATCAACTTGAAATACTTTGGTTTTTCAGTTTTATTCAATTTTTCTTCAATTGTTTTAATTTTAAAAAATAATTAAACTCTCTTGCAATGAATCATTTCAACAAAAATATTTCAAAAGATCGCTTTCTGATCCACAGATAATTGTGCATAATTTCAAAAATGTTTTGATTTTTCAGCATTTCCAAAGTAAACCCAAAAATCCTTTGTCTACCTATTTCTGGTGGAGAATATATACCTCGAAGAGACCATCTGGGTCACTGAGACCAGTCCCTGTCTATCACATCTAATGTCCCCCTCAAATAATTTGACCAAACTGCATCCTTGAACCATGTTGTACAGCTATTGGAATGCTTTAACACAGCAGTTCTCAGCCAGGGGTATACAGAGATTTTCAGGAGTTTCATCAACACATCTAGCTGTTTGCTTACTTTTGCAACAGGCTACGTACAAAGTACTAGTGAAGTCAGTGCCAACTCAAATTTCACACAATGACTTGTTTAGACCACTCTGTACTCCATACACTGCAACATAAGTATATTTGTGTATAATCCAATTGATTTTTCTTATAATGCTACAGCAAAAGTGAGAAACACTTCTCAGTTATAGTGTGCTGTGATACTTTTGTATTCTTATGCCTGATTTTGTAAGCAAGCACTTTTGAAGTGAGGTACAACTTGGCCAGTACGGAAGATATATCAGCCATTGGAAATGAGTACAGCCACATGGAATGCCTTCTTGGATGTTTTGAAACATTTTTGTCACTGCCAGCGTCCATTGCTAGCTAGCTCCCGACTCCGCAGAAACTGATCATGACATCTGGACAAGGATGAGAGCACAAGGATAAATACTATTTATCATAAAAAGTGCCAAGCACCAGGTAGCTTTATGTCTATTTTGGCAAAATATGCACAAAAAAATCTGAATGTGTGAATAAATATGATGAGCACAATTGCAATTAATAGGACTAATGCAATTATGAGATTCCATCAAAGGCAATCACAATTATTGCTAATCCATGGAAGGAGCCAATAATACATTTTGTTAAACAGATCAATAAATATTGCTTGTTTGTCTGTTTGTTCAATAATTTCTCCTAAACAGTAAGAGTGCGGGCCATCAAATTCAGTAAACAGTTCCCTCATCTTCTAACTTAAAGCAAGATCAGGGTTTGATTGTACCAGGAAAACAGGATGTGCCTGGAATGAGACTGCTTCTGATAAAACCCCACAGAAAAGAGAGAGAATCACCAGACAGGTGGAAAGGGCTGGCTAGGGTGTATCCTCCCCTGTCCAGCACTGTGAGAGACTCCCATCCTCCTAGGTATCCTGTAGATAGAGTGAGCGGCTGAAGCTCTCCCTCCCCCCAATTAATACAGGAATGTTGCTGGCTGTTCCCCTTCATCAGGGAGCAAGGGGAAAGTGCGCAGTTTGCTGCATTCCTCACTCTAGCTGGGAAGATGACAAGAGTTTATAGGGATGAAGGCAAAAAATACACTTGATGGAATTCTCATTTTAAAAAGTTTACTAAAAACAAACAGAAAAAAATTAACAATCCCTTTATTTAAGAAATCTGAAAAAAATTAACTTCATAAAAATAACATTATTTTTGAAAACCACAATCATTTCAATAATGCATGTACATTTTTCTTTTATTAAAAAAACATAATTGAGTTAAGGACCCGAGCAATGCTGGGTAAATGTGCTAGTAAAATAATACATTTTATGTATTACCAATAGGAGAATGAAATAATATACAGTAACTAGAAGATTTACCTGGCATTGCTCGGGTCCTTAATTCAAATTCATTTTTTTTCTTCATTTCAAGCATTACTCTGGGGTGGGGCTGTGGATTAGGGGGTTCAGGATGCAGGCTGCCTCAGGGAGAGAAGGCAACTCCCAGCCCTCTCTCACTGCAGCAGCTTGGGGCCAGATAAGAAGCACCTCTCTATGGCCACTACAGATGCAGTGGGCTCAGTTGGGGGAGGAGTGCATGTTCCCCAGCTGAGAGACAGAGGGACACATCGACAAACAGGCACACACATACAAACAGACAAACTCTCTGAAATATAAAGTAGAAAGCCGTCCCTTTCTCCACCCCTGTACCCTCCTGCCCCGATGGGGTTATAGTTGTCCAGGCCCCATCTCTGGCCCCTTGCTGCCTCCCTGTGGTCATTCTACAGTATAACTGTCTCTCCCACTAGTTCCCTCTCTTTTCATTTTATGAGAAACAATCAAGTTCTAGGCACATCCCATTGTCCTGGGATAACCAAACCCTGACCTTGCTTTAAGTTATGAGCAGAGGAAGCTGCATAACAGATTTGGTGGTCCTAGCTCTTGTCATTTGTGAGGTGTTCTTGAACAAATAGATGCACAGATGGATGTGCAGACTCTCTCAAATATATAGTAATCTAGAAGACTTACCCAGCATTGCCTGGGTCCTTCAGGGCAGGTGGATGGTGGGGGAAGTGTGCAAGAGTCAGGGCAGGGCCTTGAAGATGTGTGTGTGGAGGGGCAGGGCAGGAGACTGGGACATGGAGGGTGCAGAAGTCCAAGTGGGGGGTTGAGGATGGCCTCAGGGCAGGGGGCTGGGGATGTGTATGTGTGTGGGGCATGAGAGAGTGAGGGTTGGGGGGTGAGGAGGAGCTCAGGGCATGGGGTCTCATCTCCCTCCCCAGACAGATTCCCCCCACCCCAGGCTTTCTTTCCCACCCTGGCCAGCAGGAGCTTTTCTCTTCCCAGCCCACCTGGCCAACATGGGGGCTCTTCTCTTCCCCAGCTCCCCCCTCCCTGGCTGGCAAGGGCCTTATCTCTTTCCTCAGGCCCTCCCCCCCGCCACCGCAGCCAGCAGTGCCTTCTCTCTCCCCACAGCCCTCTGGCTGGCAGGGACCTTTTCTCTTCTCCCAGCCCCTTTGGCCAGCAGGAGTCTGCCCCCCCTCCATCTGACAGGGCTTTCGCCACCCCCACCCCCCAGGTTGTGGCCAAAGTCTGGGGCAGGGGAAAGGGTTTGGGACAGGGGGGCTACTTCCCCAGTCTGGTGGCAGGCAAGATGACAGAGCCCCAGCCCCAGATAGCCACTCTCTGGATGGTGTGGTTGCTCCCAGTGGTCACTCTGGGTATGTCTAGACAGCAGCGCTATTTCAGGATATGTCCGGTATCCTGAACAGGATATGTCCGCTATCCTGAAACAGCCTTTTCCACATCTTAACAGCATGCCCATTATTTTGAAATGCAATCAAAATAACGGGCTTGCTATTCCGACATCCCAGTAAACCTCATTCCACAAGAATTAAGGGACTTGTTGGAATAGTAGTCTATTTTGAAATTTGGCACTGTGTAGACAGCACCAAATTTTGAAATAGACTATTGAAATAACCTCAGAACAAGCTACGTAATTTGAGTAAGTCAAATTGCATAGCTTATTTTGAGCTAGCGCCGCTGTGTAGATGCACCCTCTGCATATAGCTTTCCCCTGCACTCACTACCCCTCCAGTGGCCACTGTGAATATTGCGTCCCTTCTCTCTGCCCCCTCCCTTTCCATGTTATGGAAAACAGTCCCATTCCAGGAACTTCCTGTTTTCCTGGCACAAGCAAACCCTGACCTTGCTTTAAGTTAGGATAAGAGGAAGCTGTATATCAAATTTGGTGGCCCTACCTCTTGCTGTTTAGAAAGAGTTCTTGAACAAATGGACTCACAGACAGACAGACTCTAACATTATATATATAGGCTAGAAGACTTACTCGGAGTTGCCCAGGTTCTTCAGGCCAGGGGGATAGTGGTGTGGGGAGTGCTGGAATCAGGGCAGGGCCTTTGGGATGTGTGTGTGGAGGGGTGGTCAGGGGAATGGGGGTGCAGGAGTCAGGGCAAGGATTGAGGAGGGGCTCAGAACAGGGGGATAGGGATGTGGGCAGTGCAAGAGTAAGGTTTGGGGTGAGGAGGGGCTCAGGGCAGGAGGTGGGAGTACAGAGGTACAGGAGTCAGGGCAGGGGGTGAGGATGGGCTCAGGGCAGGAATTTGGGAGAAGGGGGCTCAGGGCAGAGAGTGGGGGTGACCACTGGCTTCTCCCTGGAGTTAGCCCAGGCCACACTGTCTGCTGAGGGCCAGTGAGGCTTTCTCCCTCCCCTGGCCCAATGTGGGGGGGGTTCACAGGGGCTTTCTCTCTCTTCCCCTGGACAGATGTGGGGGGGATGGTGGGAGCAGGGAGGCCAGTGGGGGCTCCCTCCCTCCCCCTGTCCCCTCACAGGGAAGGGATGGGAACGGCATAGGCTGTCTCCCAGGCGGGGGGCCCCACTTATACAGTCTGGTGGCAGGCAAGATGGCAAGCCCCAACCCTGCAGGTCATAATGTTGGTGGTGCAGCTGTCTGCAGTGGTCACTCTGCAGTACATCTTTCCCTTATATTCGCTGCTCCCCATGGTCACTCTGAGTATGGTGTCCCTCTGAACAGCCCCTCCCTTTCCATATTATGCAACACAGTCCCATTCCCGGCACTTCCAGTTTCCCTGGCATTACCAAACCCTGAACTTGCTTTAAGTTAGGAGAAGAGGAAACCTCAGACCAAATTTGATGGTCCTAGTTCTTACTGTTTAGAGGGAGTTCTTGAACAAATTGACTCACAGACAGACAGACAGATGCACATTTCTAAAATATACAGCTAGATTAGAAGATTTACCAGGTGTTGCTCTGGTCCTTAACTCAAATAAGTTTTGTTTTTCTTCATTTCAATTATAGTTTTGGGGTGGGTCTGGGGATGAGAGGTTCAGTATGCAGGCTGCCCAGAGGAGAGAGGACAACCCCAGCCGTCTCTCATCACAACAGCTTGGGGCCATGACAGCTGCAGAGGGCACAGCTGGGGAAGGGGTGCATGTTCCCCAACTGGGGGACAGACACACACACACACAGACACACAAACTCTCTGAGATATATAATAGGTAGCTGTCTCTTTCTCTACCTCTGCCCCCTGCTAGCTCAATGGGGTTATAGCTATCTCTGGCTCCTTGCTACCCTCCTGTGATCATTCTGCACTGTAACTGTTCCTCCTGCCAGACCCCTCCCTTTCCATTTTATGAGAAACAATCAAATTGCACACTGTGACAAAGTTGAGATTGTATTCACTCTGTTCACTTTGTTATGCTGCATGTGATTTCTACTGTCCTGCAATAACTCCCTGTGTGTGCCTCAGATTCCCTAGATGGGAATTTCAGTGCGATAGTTCCCCACACATACACAATGGCTGATATTTTCTGTTACCTGAGTCTGGGAAGGGGATGTAACTAGGTGAAACCTTTTGCCTGAAAAGCTGGACACAGGCCGGCCCAGATGCAAGGCTAGTTGGAGGAGCAGGGTGGGCTTCTGAGTGGGTGAGATAGTTTTGGTGGCTTAGGGTGTGAAAATGGGAACCAGGACCCTTAGCCCTGAGCCCCCTCTCCCCAAGATGGATGGTGCAGGCTGCTTCTGATTACTGTGCTGACAAGTCTGTTCTATGCTGTGTCCCTGTTGACTAATAAACCTTCTGTTTCTACCTGCTGTCTGAGAGTCACAGCTGACTGCCGATGGGTATATAGGACCTGGTGACTCCACAGGACTTGGTGACACACACACATTCCATTTTCCTGGCACAACCAAACCCTGACCTTGCTTTAAGTTATGAGAAGAGGAAGCTGCCTACCAAATTTGGTGATCCTAGCTCTTTCCGTTTAGGAGGAGTTCTTGAACAAACGGACTCACAGATGGACAGACAGACAGATGCACATTTCTAAAATATATAGTAAGAAGAAGAAGAAGAAGAAGAAGAAGAAGAAGATAACTAATGGAAGTCAATAAAATGTTATCAATCAGAAATAACTGAATGCAACCAATCATTATAAACAGAAGACCACAGGGATTATTAATCATAGTACATAGGGAGTAATCATATTTATTCATAATAGCTTGCCGCATTCAGTAAAACGGTTATTGATAACCTAGCAGAATCTGTACATTGTTATGCACGATAAGGAACAGGAGAGTGGAAGAATACACATTATTGATCCCGAAAAGCAGAAGGCAAAGATAAATTGCTGATAATTGCAAAATGCAAAGCTAAATTGTGCCAATGATAGAATGCAATAATTATTAGTAGTGAGCCCAAAATGGATGAATAAATATTACTCCTAATAAAGCAAATCAACCACCTTTATTGCAGAACCTATTCAAGGGTGTGCAACCCAAAATATTGTGCCAGCCATAAGGCAAACCGAAGGCCTTGGTTTATATAAATTACTCAGTGCCATCCAGCACTCATTAAGTGCTGCGGTCAGACGAGGAATTGGCACAAGCCACCTGATCACGGAGATCTCTGTCAGAAAGCGGCATTAGCCAGCGGGCCATGCTAGCCCGGCTTGATTCCCAGACAGGGCCTGATGGATCTCTCAGGGTCAGGGGTGCATGACACGGGACCCGAGTGGGTCTGGGAGAGAGTGAGCAGATACAAGTGTGAAGAATCAGGACCCAGGGGCTGGGCATAGGTGCCTATATTAGACAAAATCCCTGACAGCGGGACACTCTCTATAGTATAACATCTGGACATCTGCTTGCCCCACTCCAGTAGGGGGCGCCTCAAAGGATTCTGTGAGCCAAAGGGGCAGAGTAATGAGGGGTGTTTAGAGTGCCAGTCCCACTCTCTCCTCCTGAGAAACCTGCCCCCCAATATTGACCAAAGAAATGCCATGACGGCAAGCCCTCCAATACAGATCCATCTAGCATATAGACTGCTCCTCAGGGCATGGGGCTGAGCTATAATAGGAATGGGGGATGGCTGCGGCTGAAGGCAGGAGGTCAAGGGGCTAGGGCTTAGTGGTGGGGGGAGGTGGTCCCTGGGAGGCTGGGATACAATGGGAGACAATGGAGTGTCTAAGGGGCTAGGGACACAGCTGAGAGGATCGAGGGGTGAGGGATGCAGTGGGGGAACACAGAGGGCAGGGATGCAGTGGGGCAACCTGGGAGGGCAGGGTACAGTGGGGTACCTGAGGGGCAGGGATACAGTGGGGAGACCAGGGGCAGGGATGTACTGGGCAGACCGGAGAGCAGCATCAGGGAGGGATACAGCAGGGAGGCAGGGATATAGCAGGGAGGACAGATGCAGTTGGGAAACTGGGGGCAGGGATGCAGTGGGGATAGGGGAATCAAAGTACAGGAGGACCCAGGGGCAGAGATGCAATAGGGGGACCCGGAGGGCAGCGATACAGTGTAGAAATGCATGGGGAAGGGATGCAGTGGGAGGATCCATGGGGCAGGTATGCAGCAGGTCGAGAGGGAGGGGGAAAGGGATACAGCAAGGAGCTCCAATGGGGCAAGAATGCAGCAGGGGGGTGCAGGAGATTCAGGGATACAGCGGAGGGCTCTGGGGGGGCAGGGATGCAGAAGCGGAGAGAGCCGGGGGCAGGGAATACAGGGGGAGCGGATGCAGCCGGGTGTCGCGAGGGGAGGGGGCTGGGACGC
>JANRFK010004824.1:7115091-7132292 GCA_030068395.1 Apalone spinifera
GGGGGCCTCGAATGCCTCGCGATCAACTGGTCGAGCCCTCCCGATCGACCAGTCGATCGTGATCGACGGGTTGATGACCACAGCATTAGGGAATGGGACAGAAGCCAGAGGGCCCTCACCTAAAAACTTAAAAAAGAACAATGATCCTGTAGTATCTTAGAGACTAACAAATATACCTAGCATTATGAGCTTTTGTGGACACAACCTACTTCTTCAGATGATAAATATGGAACAAGGGGCACAGAGTTTGAAATATAAAGAAAGCAGAATGAGGGGAGAGGGGGAGGAGAAACGGAAAAACCTGTCACTTAAAACTGTGTGCTAAATGAGGCTAATCGAGTAGGCTGTATGTGCCCAATACTTAGCTTTTAATGTCATTTGGGTGTCCAATATTATGGCTAGGGTTGCCAGATGGTTTCACCAAAAATACTGGACCCCTCCCCCCACAAAAAAAGCCCCACCACCGGGAACATTTTGTTGAGAGAGGGGAAAAAAAGGGCCAGGCCACTGAAATCTAGTCGCGGCCCCTTTAATTTCTGGGTCGCTCCCCTGCCACTTCCCCCACCATATGTCCGTTGGGCACCGAGACAGGAAAAGCAGAAAATACCGGACATTTTATATTTCTTTAGCGGACAGAAGGCGCAAATACCAGACTGTCCCGTTTGATATACAGGACACCTGGCAACCTTAATTATGGTCTATACAGTTCATGTCTTTGTTCAGGCCCTGTGAGATAGTATCAAATTTGCAATATGAAGGTTAGTTCTGCAGATTCTCTCTCTCTAGTTGATTCCTGAAATTGTTTCTACAAATGGGGAGAAATAGGAGACAAGCTGCCCTTACCTAAAATGGCTGTTTCTTCCCCTTGCTTTCTCTAGGCCTGAAGGCAGGCTTCCTTCAGGGAACATGGCTTCCTCCTGCCATTGTTTAGATTTTAGAGTATGCCTGAAGGCTACTTGTTTCCATTGTATCACCATATTAACTGAGCCCCCATCAATCCTACCCCACTGGTACACAGGAGCCCCAGCAAGCATAAAAGTCCCTGACTTGCCTGCCACCAGCTCCTGAACCCCATAGCTCCCCTGGAGTCAATGGGCCAGCAACGCAGCTGGTATTAACAGGCCCCCCCTTTGGAACACAGGCATCCTGGCTCCCAGCCTCAAACCCACTAGCCCCCACAAACTTAAGGATACAATACAGCCCAGTAGTTCTGGCTCCAAAGGCCCTCTTCCCTAACCCTTACACTTAGGGTTGCCAGGTGTCCGGTTTTGAACTGGACAGTCCAGTATTTGAGCGCTCTGTTCGGGAAACACATTCAGAAAATATAAATGAGAAAATCTGTCTGGTATTTTCTAAAGATTTAATGTAGATTGTGATGTAATGTCAAATGCGTCCGGTGTTTTTGTTGAAACCATCTGGCAACCCTAACTAGACCGCATTCCTCTCTCAAAGCTGGGGCGAGAATCCCAGAGTCCTGACTCCCAGCCTCCCCTGCTCTAACCTACTACACTCTTTCCCCTCTCCACCGGGCCAAAAGATAATCACCTGTAGTCTCCCCCCTAGGCTTCCATAATACCTTAGACCCAGCTCATGAAATATGAAGGCCCAGATCCTGAAAGGGGAGTTAGGCCCTGAAATACCTCTGAGGGTCTGGACCCCCAGCCTTGGACCAAAAATCCATGGGGAAGCCCCCAGAGGACAGTGTTCCCATCTCAAGGCTATGGTGTTTGCACCCTAAGTCTTGGGGCTCTGTTCCCAAGTCGCTTGCCTTGGGGTGGCCTAAAGGAGCCTGTAACATAGCCCTTGAGCAAGTTGCAGTGCCACTTTCTGCCTCAGTTTCCCCATCTGTTGATTGTGGCGCAAACTCCAGTAAAAACAGGTGCACAGACAAAAGGGTGACTGCCACCAACTAAGACCAAGTAGGGCCAGAACTGGACTACTGGCCAACCAAGCAGTTCAGAAGCCGCCCTGTTTCTTTTTTGAGCTGTTTGCTTTATTTTTGTTTTTATTTAATACTTCCCCCCCCATACACAGAGCTAAAAAATAAATACATTATTCAAAATAAGATTCTGCTACCATGGTGCCCCCCCCACAGAGGTTGGGGGTGCTACTAAAGAAATGTGGCACCCCCAGCCCTATTTATGGGGGTATGTACCCAATGTGGGGAACTAGAGAAATGAGGATCCCCAAGCCCCAGATATGAGTGGTAGGTAGTACATCTGGGAGGTTGGAAAAAGTGGGGCACCTCCACCCATTTGTAAGGACAAGAGGAAAAAGGGGATCCCCCAGCTTTGTTCATTGTACCTAGGCTGTGTGTTGAGGAAACAGAACTGCCACCCCTTGGGGGTGATCTGAGCCAACTCGGAGTACCCCAAGCAAACAGGGTGAATCAGGAACAGCCCACAAACTATCCCAGAGCATGGTCTTTCCTTCCCTTTTACAACTCCCCCTAAGTACCCGAGGGTACTTCTAGATTACAGGCTTTTGTTGACAGAAGTTGTCAACAAGCTTCTGTCGACAAAGAGCGTCTAGACTACATCCAGTTCTGTAGACAAAGCATGCCGCTTTGTCGATATGACAGTCGAGACACAAAGGACAGTGTAGATGCAATAATGCCTTCTGTCGACAGAGTTCTGTTGACAGAAGGCATTATTCCTCTTAGAATGAGGTTTACAGCTGTCGACAAAACTGCTGAGTTCTGTCGACAGAATTCAGCGGCAGTGTAGATGAAGGTATAGTTTTGTCGACAAAACCCTGTAGTCTAGACTCACCCCTAATGTCAGCAGGGTGTGTAGGAGGGAAGAAGTGCCTCCCAACTGCAAGGAGGGGATCATTAGAAGGAAGGTGTTGTGGGAGGTAGTAATTGAGTCTGATGGAGAGGCTGAGACCATGAGTTGCAGGGGGGTGGGAGGGGAACACCCCCATTTCAGACCCCCGATTATGTAGGTGGGGAGGGGCAGAATAGTGGAAAATGACCTTTCAAAAACTGTCCATTTTTAATACAAAGAACATTTATAAAAATGTCTAAAAAACGTGTTTTTTAAAATCGATAATAAAAAAAGTTATACAAAAAGGATCTTCTTGGAAGGATAAAAGATCTAGTCACTTCATCCACACCGGTGCTGTGCTCCGTCATGAGACGGGGGTGGTACTAAGAGGTCTGTACCAACAGGGGGAGGATGTTTGGGGACAGTACCTAGCTTCGCTTACCAGGGTGGGTCATGTGATCACAGGGCCCAATCATATGACATTAAGAAAGGCATGGCCCTATGACACAGGAAGGTTATCACATGACAAAAGATGGCAATTGAGGATGCGAAAAAGCGGTCAGGTGGCTTAAGAAAACTATCACCTGACTATGTGTTGGTCATGTAATATCAAGGCAGCTAGTGCATAGGAAGACTAGTCACATGGACCACAAATGATCATATGACAGTGGAAGACTTGGTCAATGTCAAGAATGGGGGAGTGTTACATGATCACAGGGAACCAGGTGGTAGCGTTTTGCTCATGTGATATCCAGGTTCTCAACTAATGACCATAGGTGGCCAAACACTCAGTCACGTGACGCCAGAAGGCTCTGTGGACAGACATCAGGTGATGCTGAGGATGCTAAAGGTTGAATGATAGGACAAGAAGTGGCTAGTGGGTCACATGAACCCAAAAGGCAGTATGGCTAGAGGTCAGGTAAGGTCAAGGCTGCATCATATGACCCCCCCCCAGGCTGTGTGGATGAAGTCACATGATACTAGTTGGTCACATGCCATTAGAAGGCATACGGATGGTAGATCATATGACCTCAAGGCGCCAAGCCAGTCCCATGGTGTTAGAAGGCTCCAAAGAAGGTCACATGAGGTTGAGGTGCTTATGGCCTGGATCACATGACATACTCAAAGGTAGAGTCTAGTTGCGACAAGGCTGGAGTCATCACTTGGCATCCAATGGCTCCATGAGTGGAGGTCACATGATCTCGAGCAAGTCACATGGCCAGGAGTCAGTCACATGACATCAAGGCAGCTACCAATTGTGTCACATGGCCATAGGTTAGTCACACAGCTTCTGACAGAAGAGGTCACATAATGTGAAGACTGTGTCACAACTAGCGGAAGGCAGGCGGTCACATGACATCAACGAAGAATTCGCTAGGGTTGCCCATGGCCATGTGGAAGGACTGGCGGCTGGCGGTGAGCTCAGGGGGCACTGAAGCCAGGTCACGTACTGGGGGGGCACCAGGGGGCTGCACGGAAGCGGGACTGGCACTAGGAGGAGCAGGGGGCATCATCATAACCATCATGGGGTTGTAGGGTAGGGGCATGCCAGGGGGCCCATAGGAGTGGAGGGAGTGGTGGGAGCGCATGCTGCTGACCAGGCTGTGGTGGCTGCGCTGGGGAGCTCCACCTGCCTCAGACCCACCCACTGCAGGGGTGGAGCCTCCTCCACCAACTACAGCCCCTGGCTCCGCCCGCCGCAGGCTGCTGCGAGTTGAGTACTCCGATTCACTGCCGCTTCCCGACTTGGACTCGGGGGCCCCCTTCTCATCCTTGGCCTTCCCCCGGCTCCCACCACCACCATCACTACGATTCGATCCACTGCTCCGGCTCCCTGCAATAAGACCAGGGCAGAGATTAGTGACCCTAAAATCCTCAGGAAGCCCCCTGCCCTGTTACAGAGCGAATCCTGGCATCCCAGGCCCTCTTACAACACACCAGCCCCCCACCTCTCTTCACAGAACTGTAGAGAGAACTCAGGAGTCCTGGCTCCCAGCCTCCCCAGCTTTAACAACCAGCACCCTGCTCCCCTCCCACAGCCAGGGAGAGAGCGTAGGAGTCCTGGTTCCTAGTCCCCCTGCTCTAACCTACTACACCCCCTCTCGCCGCCATCCCTGTCCCCTGCCAGAGTATAGAATCCAGGTATCCAGGTGATTGCACAGTCACTCACCCTCGCTGTGCTGGCTGCCGGCACTGCCCATGCCATAGCTGTAGGAGGAGAGCTCATGGTACGGAGGGGGCTGGCTGCTGTAGGGGTGTGGGGCTGGGTACTGGTAGGAGAAGGTGGGCATTAGAGGCCAGGGTGTGGCCCCAGGCAGTGGGAGAGGGGCCAGAGTGTCCTGGTCCGATGCCCCACTTGAGCCGTCATTGTCGTTGAGGGACAGGTTGGCCATGTCTGGAAAGAAGAGCAAAAGAGTCAGTCATACAGACCAACTGCATTCCTCCCCAGTCAGGGTAGAGGCCTCTAGAGGGCGCTGGCTCCCACCTGGCACCAGGGCAGAGACCGGCAGACTCAGGGGCGGAGGGGGAGAGAGGGAATGGGGCACAGGGCCTCTCTCCTCTAGGCGGCATCAGATCCATCCCACCGCAGGCCAGTGGTCTGATGATCTTGTTGGGAAAGGAGCTGAGAAGAGAACCCAGGAGTCCTGGCTCCTGTCCTTCCCTTCCAGCTCCATCACTGATCCCAGAGACATGGGGCTACAGGTGAGGGGTGATCAGAACCTACTACCTGGGTGTGCTGGGACTGACATCCCAAGCCAGGAGAGACAGCAGCGAGTAATAGGGAATCTTCCCATTTAAACACCCCAATCTGATGCTTAATCTGGTGAGCTCAGCATCCATCACCCCCGTCCCCACCAAAATCAGGACATTTCTTAGCAGGGCACCCCAGCCTGGAACTGCAGTCTGCTGGGTCAGTCCCCAGGAATATGGGCAGGTGAGGGGGAGGAGGGGTGGCTCACAGTTCTCACAGCCACGGAGATCCCCAAAGACATAGTAGCACTGTTCGGAGAAGGTGATCTTGTTCACAGTGTGCCGGATGAAGCCGGCCTTCAGCAGGTTGCTGGCATATTTCCGCGCCTCACGCCGATCCTGGAAACCCTCAACGTGGTGATACAACCAGTCCACAACATCCGAGCCTGGGGGGAGGGGGGAACAGGGTTAGCAATTGCTCTCCCCTGGCAAGCAGGAGTCAGGTAGGGACTCAGAAGGGGGTGCTCTCCCTTGGCAGGCAGGGTTGGCCCCCATGTGGCCTCTTGACACTGCTCCTCAGCCTGGCTGAGTGGCACTTCCCAGTCGCTGACACGCCTAACACGTACCAAGGAAGGCGTTGGGAATGGTGATTTTTAGCCACATGCGGTCACGGACCTCCAGCCCCGACTCGGGGGAGGCCATGGCCTTGGTGACAGACGCCATGTCTGTGTGGACCGACAGATTGAAGTCATCAAAACCTGTGGAAAAAGGAGCCACTGATGAGGACTTGGGGGGGGGGGGGTAAGGGGAAGAGGGGAACGCACTCTGGCTTGCACCCAGGCCCAGGGCAGGGACTGCCTGGGGCTGTGTCTAGACTGCACGCTTCTTTCAGAGGAAGCTTTTCCAGAAGAGATCTTCCGAAAAAGCTTCTTCCAAAAGAGAGCATTCACACAGCAAAAGCACATCAAAAAAAGCGATCTGCTTTTTCAAAAGATAGCATCCACACTGAATGGACGCTCTCTCGCATGTAAGCTGTGATTACTATGGGCGGAGTGGCCACCAGAGCGCCTGTGCTTTTCCCCTTTTCTTCTTCTTGCAAAAAGCCTCTCTTCCTTGTAAAAAGAGCTCTTTCGGAAAAAGGCTTCTTCCTCATAAAAAGAAGTTTACCCATGTCGAAAAAACCCCTCTGTTCTTTTGGGGGGGGGAGAAATCGAAAGAACATGATTGCAGTGTGGATGTAAGTGAAGTTTTTTTTGAAAAATGGCTGTTTTTCCAAAAAAGGTCTACACTGCAGACATACCCTGGCTCAGAGAAGTGGGGAATGGGCCATATAGCCTATCCCTGCTAGGGGGTGCCATCTCCCACTCGGCCCTAAGGCAGGGTCTGGCTGGCTCAGGGGGGCAGGAGCCTGTCCTCACTAGTGGGTGCTGATACTCACGCTCGGTCTCGGCAACAGAACTTCCGGAGGTGATGGTGCTCATGGAGCTGCTCCCAGGGTAGGCTGCGAAGGCGCCGGTCAAGGCGGCTGAGTGGGAGACCCAGGCAGCTGGGTCGATGGGTTGGATGGGTTCATCTGGGAGCATGGAGGAAAGGGTGTATTGGCTTTTGAAAGCAAGTGCCCTCCCCCGCTCATGTCCCCCCCCCCATCGCATCCTGCAACACCCCCAAACCCAGCATCACCCTGGATACATACAGCTCCTAGAGATGGGTGCATGGTGCGAGCACCCCCATTGCCTCCGGAATTCAACAAAATGTCCCCAATGTGACATGTAACTCAGAGACGGAGTGCTACTGGGGCAGCCCCATGCTACATCCATCCACAGAGATGGGATACCCCATGGGGGGGACCAGGCAGAGAAGGACTCCGCACATCCCCAATTCTCTCATTATCTCCCCCAATTCTATTCCCACACCATCAGCCCACCACAGCCAAACTTGGGAAGATACTGCCACCCCAAAGGCTAGGAACCCCCAGAGACGATGGCTGCACCGTGTGACTGAGACCTGAAAACTTCAGAGGCAGCAACCCATTCACCCCCAAACTCCCAGGCAGGGGAAGACACAGGTGTAAAGAGCTGGCACTTCATGGTTTTCAGGCATCAATACTTACTCCTGGGCAGCGTAAAGTACCCCTGAGGAGATGGGTCCCAACACTTGGCCACTGTCAGCACGATTGGGCTGCAAGAGAAAGAGGATGGATGTGAACATTAACATCCTCCCAGTACTACGATGTAGCCACATCTGGGGCAGAGCAGCTGGCTACATTAGGATCCCTCGCCCAATACTGAATGTAACCCCCTTTTGTCCTCACAGTGGTTTTAAGGCAAGACCTCAAGGGACTGGCCCCCTAGGAACAGACTTAGATCTTCTACCATTCCCGTTTCCTGGGATAATACTCTGCCAGGAAATCTTAGGTTAGGCCCTTCCACCAAAAGTGACCGTGTAATGGACCTATGACATGGCCCTTGTCTCTATCAAGGGTCCTGGGCAGTGTTCCCATTAACATTTTCTATCTTTGGGCAGGTTGAATTTTCTTATGTGTGTGGATGTGCACTACCAAAACAAACATTAATCTCACACACACATTTTAAGCAGTCCATATGTGTGAAAGAAAATATATTTAAAAAAGACACCTGTGTAGTTGCTGTGACTACAAAGGTGTTGTACAAAGATAGGGAATTAGTCTTCTTCCACCCAAGGAAGAGTAGAAACACCAGAACAAACTAACACATTGCTTCAGGGTTTGTAGACAGATGCATGTTTCAAAGAGCTTGCAAATAAGGTTTCAGCCTACAAAACAACTAGCATCACACCTAGTACTTGCTTCTACTGACTCATAAGAGCCACAACTCTACCACATAGAAAAGATCTGGCCTTAACGCCATACAATTTACCATGTATTAATTTAGTAACACCGGATTTAAAAAAAAAAGCATTAAGTTCAGAGTTTTAGATATCTGCAACACTTTGAAAAAAATGTGTTAAAAACAAAAAAACAGTAGCACAGCTTCACAGGTGATTAATCAGCTCCACCCAATCAGAGGCTCAGGGTTCCATGGAGCTGACTGACTAGGCAGGGCTGATGAATCACTTGAAGCTGTGCTGTTCCACAGCTTAGAGGGAACACAGGTCCTGGGTCTCACCCCCGCCCTGCACTCACATATAGGGCAGGTTCCCCCCTCCCTCCCCACACACACACTCACCCTGGCTTGTGGACAATCTCCCTCAGGACTCTGACAGCATCGTCATTGCTCATGTTCTCAAAGTTAATGTCGTTCACCTGTGGGGAAAGCACAATCCAAACTGAGCTGACCCTTTCCTAGGGAGGGGTACAGTGGAGCCCAGATGCCTGAGTTTGATTCTGGGTCCAGCAGGGGTTAGAGCAGGGAGGGCAGGGAACCAGGACTCTTGGGGAGAGTGGAAACTGGGTAGTTAGAGCAGGAAGCGGGAGGGTTGCTGGGAATCTGGAGTCCTGGGTTCTCTACCTGGCTCTAGGAGGAAACTGGGGGCTTATGGGTTAGAGCAGGGGGGACTGGGAGACAAGACTCCTGCGTTCTCTTGCTGGCTCTGGGAGGGGAATTGAGACTGGGTAATTAGAGCAGGGAGTCTGGAGGTTAGAGTAGGGGGACCAGAGGGAGAGGGCACCTCACCTGGAGCAACATGTCCCCTGGCTCGATGCGCCCGTCAGCTGCCACAGCACCCCCCTTCATGATGGAGCCGATGTAGATGCCACCATCGCCCCGTTCATTGCTCTGCCCAACAATGGAGATGCCCAGGAAGTTGTACTTCTCTGCCCAGAGAAAAACGGGAGGGTGGGATCGACAAGGGAGACTCCGCCTCTTCTTGGACTCTTCCACTCAGTCCCCCATGGCTCTCCCAAACTTACTTGCAATCTTTCCCTCATTCCCCACCTCACCTCCCCTGCCCCCATAGCTACAGCCCTTGGCCCCTCTCCTGCCCCCAACCTGACCGCGACTCCCTCCACCAAGGATAGTGTCCCTGCTCCACCCTAGCCTCTGTCCCCCACTCTGTCACTGGGCCCTATCCTCCCAGCCCTGCCCTCCTAATCCCACGCCCCAGCCAGCCCTGTTCCCCCCCCCCCCCCGCCCTTATCCAGTTCCCTTGGCCATGGACCATAACCTCCTGTCCTCTCCCCGTCACTTACCCATGTTGAGTGTCACCGTGATGATGTTGAGCGACATGGTGGAGTCAGTGACACTGCTGAAGGAAGACGTCTGAAACGGAGGTGGGAGTACAATAGTCAGTGTGCCACAAGCAATAACCCCTCCCCTATCCCATCTTCCTCCTGCCTGGAATGGGGCCAGACCCTTACCCGCTCCAAGCGTGGGGGACGCTGCTTCCGCCGTCTCCGGTGGCGTTTCAGGAGTCGGGAGGCACTGCTCTGCTCCGTGGAGCTGCTGAACCTTTGGGGAGAGGGTAACAAGGGTCATAGCTGGGACTGCGAGGGAGAAGGCTCTTAAGCCTGCCAGAGGCAGGGGGAGAGGAGAGTTGGCTGCCTCTAACCACTTCCTCCTAGGATCATATCTTCCAGCCCTGCCTTCCAGCCGGTTTGTTCCACCCTGAGCCCTTCTTAAGTTCCTTGCACCATGAGGACTCCCCAATTTCCTGCCCTGCACCAGCAGCACTCCAGTGGGTTAACTAGGGATGTAAAATCCCGTTTAATTGATAAACTGGTTAAATGTAAAGTTTAACTGGTTAATCAATGGGCTGGAGCATCCCACTCTCCTCCCCACAGCTGGGCTGGAGCAGTCCCTGCCTGTGATGTGCCTGGGCTGCCACAGACAGGGGCTGCTCCCGATACCCCAAGCAGCCCCTGTCTGTAGCAGGCAGGAAGCTATTCTAGCCCCCACCAGATAACCAGAACTGGTAAGCATCACCCATTAAGAGTGATGCTTACCAGTTTATCTTTCATGCCCCAATGGGTTACCCTGCCTCCCAATCCCCCACCATGATGGGAACCCTCCAATTTTTGGCTCCCAACTAGCAGCACCCAACTAAATTACTCTACCCCTATCTCTCCCATCCACTAGGATGACACCCCCCAACTTCCTTCCCTCCACCAGGGGAACTCTGCTAATTTACCCCTTCCCCGCTCCAACTAGGGGTGCTCCTCAATTCCATCCAGGAATCCATCCCTCCATCAGGGATAGCCATAGATTTGTCTCTCATGCCCCCACACATGCTCCTTCCCCTCCCCTGACCCGACCTGCTCATGGTGTCGTCGTCATCGGAGTCACACAGGCTGGTGGTCTCAATCTCGCTGGTCAGGAGGGTGGATGAGCTCTCATACCCAGCCAGGTGCCGCTGCAGCCGCGACTGCCCGTTTAGTCGGTGCCCACCTGGGCAGAGTCAGGAGACTGAGTGATGGTCCCACTGCCCTCCTAGAGCTGGGGACAGAACCCAGGCGCCCTGGTTCCCAGCCCCCCCGCGCTAAGGCACCAGCCCCCACTCCCCCCAGAGCCAGGGAGAGAACCCAGAAGTCCTGGCTCCCAGCCCCCACTGCCTTTCCAGAGACAGGGAGAGAACCCAGGAGTCCTGGCTGGTTTGGGGCCTCTCACCACCATGCTCTGTGCTCTCCCGGCGCCGTGGCCTCTCCCTCCGAAGCGATACGACTGATTCCGTCTCTGTCTCGTGGTCCAGATTCTCCCGGCTGCCTGAGACATTGGGGCTATAAAGATCCACAGCTGGTTACACTTGGGGTCCATGGTTGCCATCCCTCCAAACAGGAGCAGATGGTCCCTTCCACCTTCCATTTGTGGACTCTCCCTCTCCTCCGCAACTTGCAGATGGCCCCTTAAACCTCCTCTGCTTAATCAGTGGACTCTTCTAATCTGACCTATTGCAAATGGGTCTAGAGATGTGAAAAGCTAACCGGCTAACCTTAACGTGTGATGCTTACCAGTTCTGGCTAATGGTGGGGGCTGGAGTAGCTCCTCACCCACCGCGCACAGAGGGCTACTTCAGCCCTGTGTGGCCCACCTCAAACAGGGGCCGCGGACAGCCGGAGCAGCTCCTGTTCATGACATGCTAGGGCTTGTTGCAGGCAGGCAGGGAGGCCACTTCATCCTGACTATGCCCCCCCACCCTTTAATCAGTTAACTGGATAATCACCACATTTAACCGGTTAATCAATTAAATGGGATTTCACCTCCCTACTAGTGGTTACGCAGGACTATGCTCCACTCCCCACCGCATACTGGCACGTGGACCCTTCCACCCCTCCCCTGGAGATGAGTGGTTCCCTATTACTGGCAACTGGATCCTACCGCTCCACTCCTACTTATGGAGGGTGGACTCTTCTACCCTTGTTTCACCCTCCCCTGCCGAGGATTTTCTCCCTTCAACCCCAGTGCTGGCAGGTGGACTCTTTCACCCGCTCAGTAATGCAAGTGTGCTCTTCCACCACCCAATGCACAGGATTTAACCCCCCCATACTGGCAAGTCAACACCAGTCTCCCAGGTGAGCTCTTCTACCTCCCCCACTCCTTTAATACACGGGACTTAATTCTCTCGCCAGTACTGCAGGTAGACTCTTCCCATTACTGGCAATTGGACTCTTCCACTCCCCAATGCATAAGGTTTAACTACCCCCCGCACCATACTGGCAGTTAGACTCCTCCACCTCAGAGATTTAAACATCCCCTCAGTATTGCATGTGGACTCTTCCACCCCTCAGTACTGAGTACTGGGATTTTTCTCTCTCCTTGATACTCACTGGAAGGAAGGGGGCCGGGAGTCACCGATGCCACTGGTCCTCTCCACAGGCAGCGGGGGCAGGGGAGGTGGCGGAGGTGAGGACTCCGGTCGGGTCTCTGCAGGCGTCAGCACTGGCTCAGGCTGGGGGGTCTCCGAAGACACCAGCTTTGGAGGATGGGGAAATACGGATATGTGAGGAGCCTTGGACTGAACCATGATTCCTGAGCCAGAAGCACCATTTCCCCTTCCTGGGGACAGTCTAATTTGTCTGAGGGAAATGACCAAACTGTGGGGGGGGGGGGGGGGGGGGGGGGAGAGAAGAAGAAGCAGGTGGGATACCAAGCTAGATAGCCCCACAGACCTCACCGGAGAAGAGGGGCAGGATTCTGGGCTAAATAGACCCACATGAGCTTAATCAGTGCTGGGGATTTCTACAACTCAACTTCCTCTAATGAGGAGAATGACCCATTCATACCCATGAAACGACTCTCCCGTTGAAACAGGGCAGCTTTGCATTGTCATCTGAAATCTCCTCTTTGACAACCCTATTGAGAAATGGGAACAGGTTAGAGCAGCAGTGTATCCAGGCATCCCTTGCCTAGTGCAGAGATGCTGCCACCTCTGGGGACAGAACTGGCTGTTTATACAGAGATCCCTCACTTGGCACAGAGATGCAGTGAGGGGTGGGGTGGGGCACTAGAGCCATTTAACAGACACATCACACAACAATTTAAAGGACTGTTCTGTTTGTACAGCGCCTAGCACAATAAGATCTCAGGCCCTGGTACCTGAAGCATACAAATAATTACAATAACACTCATGGATATGCAGAGGAAATTTAGAAAAGCTCAATGGAATAAACTTAGCTGGAAATTCAGCCAAGACATCAGAGTTCAAATCCTTACAAACAATTTTGAGGGTCATGGAAAATACCACCAAAGGATTTACCATCCTCTGATGGGTCTGGATATTTTATTCAGCATACATGAGTAGCTCAAATTCAGATTACCACAAGCTGGGGTAAATGTTTTAAACAGGAGGAAAGTGAATTTAGAATTGCTCACAAAGGGTATGTCTGCACTTGCACCCCCTTTTGAGAGAGGGATGCAAATGAAGACTTTCGAAATTGCAAATGAAGCCGAGATTTAACTACCCCGTGCTTCATTTGCATATTCGTGTTATGGTGCTATTTCAAAACAACAGACACTGTTAAGACACGGTTATTTCAAGAGAAAACCCTTCTCTCGAAATAACCGCATTTTAGCGCTATTTCAAAACAACAGACGCTGTTATTTCAAAATAGCGCCATAATGCAACTGTGCAAATGAAGCACGGGATATTTAAATCCCGGCTTCATTTGCAATTTTGAATGTCTTCATTTGCATCCCTCTCTTGAAAGAGAGTGCAAGTGTAGACATACCATCAATGAATAAAAAGATTTACACTTTCCATTTTTTTAGTTATTCAGTCTGTTAAAAATTCTATGGAACTTCTATTTTCAAGACTATTTCAATTCTGTATCTATTTTAACTATTATAATGACTTTCCTTTATAATCCAATGTCTGTACTTTCAGTGTTCTTAGTGACCCATAAGTCCAAATGTATAACTGATATTGTTGCCCAAAAAAACCAACAACCACCCAACCACCTCAAAAAACCAAAACAAGCAGACATCATTTCTGAGCTGCATTAACTAGGGATGTAAAAGGTTAATTGGTTAATCAGTAAACCTCACTACACGCAACCCCCCACATTGCCCTTTCTATGCAAAGCTGCAGAAGAGGTGCTGCAGGACATGGCGCAAGCCAGACCTGAGGCAACATGCCTGCCCGCTGGCTTTGAAAGTGCTTCTAGTGCAGAGCCAAAGTGGGGTACTTGCTGGGATCCAGCTCCAGCCGTCACCGAGTGCTTGCAATGCTAACCCCAACTGATTAATCGTGTAACCAACAAAATGTTTGTCGACCACATGATTAACAAATTATACAAAGGATGCAAGCAAATAGTCAATTACCCGCTAAGTTTAAGCCTATCGGGTAGTGGAGTACTCAACTACTCGCTCCCCCACCCCCATTGCTGCCTCTGTATGAGAGGCAACAAGGTGGTGGTGGGGAAAGAATAGGAGTCAGTGTTGGGGGAAGCCGGCTTAAAAGCCAATTGCCACCAGCACTTCTCCCCACTGCTGCTTCTATCAGAGGCAGCAGTGGGCAAGGAGGTGGCGTGCAGGAGGCGGCGTGCAGGAGGCTTCTACGAAGCCAAAGCTTGCTGCAGACAGGCTGCTCCGCCAGCAGCCCCTGGCCACTGGGGGTCCCAGCAGGGAGCTGGACTGTCTGTGGACATGGGCTGCTGCCACAAAGCAGCCCCTGTCCACAGCCAGCCAGGGCTGCTGCGCAAAGGGGCTGCTGGGCCTAGCTTATACCAGTCGGAGACCTACCCTGACTGCAACTCTGCAGTTTAAATTTAGTAGGAGCTGGGCTGCCTGAGCACCTGGCTCCTACTATATTTAAACTGCAGAACCGCACTAGGGATAGCTCCTGGACTGGCACAAGCCGGAACAGAGCACCTTCCCTTATCGACTAATCGTGTAGTCGATACAAATTGCATCAACTATACGATTAACCAATTACCCATCTCTTAACATCCTTAAATTATAAGCTTTTTAACATCCCTATTGCCCTCCCTGCTCCTTGGGAGGTGGCTTTGCTGCAAGCTCTGCAGGATAAAGCTTATTTAAACACAAGCATAATTGCTATAATTTGTAGTGGTTACTCAGTTATCTTTTTAACCACATTTTTACATCCTTAGTATTAACAGGATGATTGTAAGCAGGACACGAGAAATAATTCTTCTCTTCTACTATGCATTGATAAGCCTCAACTGGAGTATTGTGTTCAGTTCTGGGCACCACATTTAAGGAAAGATGTGAAGAACATGAAGAGGGTCCATAGAAGAGCAACAAAAATGATTAAAGATCTATAAAATATAACCTATGAGGGAAGACTGAAAGAATTGGGTTTGTTTAGTTTGGAGAAGAGAAGACTGGGAGGAAACCAGATAGCAGCTTTTCAGTACCTAACAGTGGGTGTTACAAGGAGAGAGAAAAATTATTAATCTCTGAGGATAGCCCAAGAAGCAATGGTTTTAAACTGTAGCAAATGAGGTTTAGTTTGTACATTTGGAAAAACTTCCTGTCAGAGTGGTTAAGCACTGGAATAAATTGACTAGGGAAGTTGTGGAATCTCCATCATTGGAGATATTTAAGAGAAGGCTAGATAAACATCTGTCAGGGATGATGTAGATCAGGGCTACTCAACTTTGGAAGCCCCAGGGCCCACAATGATACTCACAGCACATGCTGAGGGCTGCAACTTAAGTGTGGTTGCATACACATGCAGATATATATGCAAATAGCTTCTTTTACACTAACGGGCATGAATGCAAAGATTAAGGCAAAACTACACAACACAGGCCCCATTCTGATTTCCACCCTGATTTGACTACTTTTTTATTTTGGTTCTCATCCAGGCCACGTTGAGCCCCATGTAAATCCAAACTGCACCGAAGGCTGCAAACAAACAGGCCATAGGTTGCAAACAAATGGGCCACGGGCTGCATGCGACCCACGGGCCATGTGTTGAGTTGCCCTGATGTAGATGATGCTTTGTCCCACCATGAGGGCAGGGGACTGGACTTGATGACCTCTTGAGGTCCCTTCCAGTTCTAGTATTCTATGATTCTATAGAGCAGTGTTTCCCAATTTTATCTGGCCATGGAACCCTTTAAAAAAAAATGGGGAAACTAGTCGACAAAAAGGAGCAGGCAGCCTCGGGTGACGGCTTGCCTCACCCACCCCTAAGACTGGCTCCTGTTTGGGGCGGTGGGAGGAGGGGGTGATCGGGTTCTCACGCAACCCTTACTTTCACTTCGCAGAACCCCAGGGTTCCGTGAAGCACTATTTGGGAAACGCTGCTATAGAGAATACTATTTATGCACAGAGCAACATCTCAATTGTTATTTATACTTTAAGAGCTATGCTTAATTATTAATAATCATCTATATATACAGTATTTACAACAAAATCCATATCTGGTTATAATTAGAGACCTACGCACATATAAAATTTGTATTCACATCTGTATCCACAAAAATGAGTCACAGATATCCAGAGGCATCCATGGATGTGGATACCCGCAGCTATAACACGTATATCTGCAAATTTGCAAGGTTCTAGATACAAAATGTGTATCAGCATCCATATCCACAAAAACATTGCAACTTTGTAATTTTGTGCACATAGTGAAAATTAAAAATTTGATATAAATCAAGGGTAGGACTTTAAAATAATTACACAAAATAATCACATTTTGCCAATCCTATTTATACCATATTTGCATGTACATATAATTCAGTACCTCATATTGCATTATTTACCATTTATGCTGTCCATTATAACCCCAAAGCTAAATAGCACTTATCCCCACAACTACTTTAGTCACAGCTCAAGACAGGGATGTTACTGTGTGTTTGTACAGAAGTGTCAAGCCTTGACACTTGCATAGGTTAATGACAATTTTGAATTACAATTAATCAACACTGTTATTCAGCCCCCACTATTTATCGGTGGCCAGACCTATTGTGGGTTCTTATGGTGCCCACGCCAGTGCCTAGTTGATGTTATTGATAATACTTTTTAGTTGGGAGTGTATCAATTTACACCACCATCTTGACATCATCTTCTCTTTTCCAGCTCCACTGGGTAATCATATTAACCATGAAGTGGCCTCTATGGCTATTTAAGACCATCCCACACCCCTCAACAGTGTAGTCAATTATTTTTGGTCAAGGAAAAATTAAAAGCATAACTGTCTTCACAACAGTGATTGAAATAAAGATGGTGGGGTCCAATCGAGAGCACCGGGTGGTCCAGATACAGCTCATCTATGGATGACACCCCTTGCCCCGCAGTCATGCTATCCTATACCCGCATTGGGTGGGGTGGGAGCAGCCGAGATCCCTCCCCACAGCTG
>JANRFK010004824.1:7144467-7155165 GCA_030068395.1 Apalone spinifera
GGGGGGGGGGGGAGGAGATGTGGGGTGGGGCAGGGCTAGGCACAGCGCCGCATTGCAGGCTCCTGTGCGCCTCAGGAGAGTTGCCCCCAGGGCCAGGCTGCAGAAGCTGCCGCTTTATTCTTTTTTACTGTTTCAAGGAGTTGGTCTCATCTGGGTCTGCGGAGCTGGGGAAAGGCGCCTCAGGGTACCCACCCGTCAGCAGAAACCCTCGCCCCCCCGAGCGCCTGTGGGCCGGCTGGGCTGCTCTAGACAGAACTGCAGACGCTGGGAGGACGCTCTGTGGGATAGGGCCCTGAGAGCGCTGCCCACACGGTCCGGCTGGCATCTCTCTACCTGGGTCCAACCCACTCCCAGGATCTCGTGGCTTCCCTGTGAGGCACGGGGCAGAGGCGCCTTCTAGTGGTGAAAGCTAAAAAGTGACCCCGCTGGCGTGGGGCAGCTGCCCTACTCGCTCTGCCCTGTATCCGCCGCTGGTCACAGGTTGGGGGCAGCATTCATGCAGCTGCTCCAGCACCATCAGTTCAACCAGGTCCTCCTTGGTCTGGGCTGCAGCCCCGTCTGCCCATTTGCAGGCGTATCGCCCCATGCGGAGGGCCAGCTCCAGGTAGGCCTCCCTGGGGCCTTCTGTGAACTCCAGAATCTTTTCCTGTTTGCCTTGGGGGGAGGGTCAGCCCACACCTGTGCAGCAGGGCCTGTCTGAACAGCTCAGAGTGCCTTGCCTCTATCCTGTCCATCTGGCTGAGTGTCCTTTTGGGCTGGGATCCCGTAAGGGGGTGAGCTGCCAGAGCCTGTCTGCTGGGTTTGCCCAGTGCAGATCGCATGCTCTCTCAAAGGCAGTGAGGAAGGAGTCTGTCTCCTCCCCTCCCCCTGAAATTGGGACAGCATGTTCAAATCAAAGTTCCATGTAGTCCTGAGTCCTCTGGGCTCCTCCTCATTCACTGCAGCAGGGATGTTTCTGCCTCAGCTTCATCATGGTCAGCTCGTGCTGCCGCTGTCTCTCCTGACCCTCCAGTTCTTTTAGCCGTAGTTCAAAGTTGGATTTCCAGCTGAGACAGCTTCACTAAGGGGGAATCCAAACGGCTGCTGGTCAAGTGGGTGCTAGTGGCCCCTGGGCTCGCCTGGTTGCCTTCAACCACTTCAGACCTCACCTGGCTAAGGACGGGGTGTGAAGTGCCCTCAGGGGCTGTCTGGTGGTGCCCAGTTGGGACAGGAACCAGTTCAGTGGAACGATCATTCTCTTCCAACTGACAGTTAGCTGGGCTTTGGTCAGTTGGTTAGTTTGCAGCCTTCTCTCCTTGCATAGCTCAGCAATGTTCTCCTTAACAAGACAGTTCTAGTCCCTCTCCCTGCTGTTCCCCAGGGACAGTGCTTGCAGTGCCCCCACAGTTCCCCAGGAAGAACCCCTTCAGTCTCCTTGAGGGTCACAGCTCCTCCTATGGGTTAGGCTGTAGGCTCTTCTGACTTCTGGGACCAATTCCCATGATCCCCAGGAGGAGTCCCTTCTTGGGTGTGACACCCCCTTCTTGGGAACCACACTCTTAGGTTAGGCTGTAGGCTTCTTTGCTTCTTGGACCTGCATCTTGCTCACCTTCAGCACACCTGGCTCTTGCTAGTTCTCCTCCTTCCTACTGTGCCCTTGTCGCTTACTGCTGGATGCTCCATCCACAGGTGTAGTGCATCCCATCTCTGCCACCAGTGTCACCGAGGTGTGGGGGAGTCACCAGGCCCTGCACCCCCATCAGCACTGAAAGGAGACTCAGCCAGCAAGTAGAACAGAGGGTTTATTAGTCGATTGGGACACAGCGTAGAACAGACTTGTGAGCACAAAATCAGAAGCAATCCATCTTGGGGAGAGAGGAGTCTAGAGCCAGCATCCTGCAACCCTAGCCAGCAGAGACTGACTTACTGCCACTGCCACCCCCCACGGCAGCCTAGCCCCAACCCCCTCATCTGCCCTTTGATCTCCTTTCTGGGCAAAGGGTGTCACCTGGCCACATCCCCCCCTCCCCCGGTTCAAGTTATGGCCATTGTGCAAATGCTGTGGCTAGAGTAGCCTCCTTCAGTGAGAGTCACACCCAAAATTCTCACCATTGTCTGTTGGTGCTGTGCCCTGGGAAACTGAGGCACCCATGTAGTTACTATAGGACAGTAGAACTCCCATATAACAAATATAATCCCCACTTTGTCAGAGTTGTGAAGGCCAAAAAAAGAGCTAGATAAATTCAGGGAGGATAGGTCCATTCATGGCTATTAGGATGGGCAGGGATGGTGTCCCTAGCCACTGTTTGCCAGAAGCTGGGAATGGGTAACAGAGAAGTTCTGCTATAGCTAATAGTTTTGTAATAGCTGCGGCCAGTCCTTTTTTAATTCGGAGGAGTGAGGCTGGGATTTCTCAGACTCAGTGTGTTTCAGTAATGGACACACAGCAAGGATCCCTACACAATTTTTGCACATTTTAACAGGATAGTGATAGCAGATGATGGCTTTTCCAATGATGCCTCATGAAGCAGACTGGCAGGATGTTATGCACGCAGATAGATGGGGGCCTTCCCCCAAAGAAATCAGTCTAGGCCAACTGTGTGTGTGGAAACTGAGGCATAGAGTGGCAGGGACTTATCGAAGCAAGCCGATGATAAGGCCAAGGGATGGAACAGAGGAGTTCTGTCTGCCAGCCCCCTTGTTCTAACCTAGTCACCCCTGCACGTCCCCAGATTGACTTCTGTAACAATGTATGCACGCCCACAGGCAGTGCAATTCTCTCAGGTGGCCATGGGCATCTCTGGCTGGGAGCTCTTGTCCCAGGAGGAGGCAGAGGTCTCTATCCTCTCTCTACTTTACCCTCTACCCAGGTGAGCCAATGGTATGAGCTGGTGGTGTTTACAGCCAGCATGGAGATCTATGGCTCCGCCGTGGCTGACAAGTTGGACAATAACCGGAGTATCCTAGGAAGGAGGTATTACCGGCAGGTGAGTGAGAGGCAGGGTGTGGGAAGCAGGATTACAAAAGGTAGCAGAGTAGAAGGGAAGGGGAAGAAAAGGTGGGGCTTGGAGCAGGGGGTAGGGCTTTGAAGACCAGAGTGAGGTAAGTTTGGGGCAGAGCTTAGAGGGAGCTAGGAGCATTACTTTGGAGAGCAGAGTTGGAGGAGTTCAGGGGAAGGGCTTAGGGAAGCTGGGGGCAAGGCTTTGGAGAGCAGAGTAGGGGGAGCGGGATGGTGGCCTCCCCCCCTGCCTCCTCCCAGCAGAAATGCTGGGGGCTAACTGGACAGCGGGCTGCTGGGCTAGGGGAGGCTGGCCAGCTGGCTGGGAAGAGGCAGCTGGGAGGAATGCAGGCTGGAGGAGGAGGGGGGCAGGGGATCCCAGCTGCTCACCCCTCCCCTGTGCTTCCCTCCAGCACTGCACTTTGGAGCTGGGAAGCTACATTAAGGACCTCTCAGTCGTACATAGCGACCTGTCCAGCATTGTCATCCTGGACAACTCACCAGGCGCCTACAGAAGCCATCCAGGTAGGAGTCAGCTCCTGCTGTAACTACTACTCCCCAGCCCCTCCTGGGGCTGAGACGAAACCCAGAGCTCCTCGCTCCCAGACTCCCCTGCCTGTAACCTACCAGCACCCACTCCCCTGCCAGGCTGGGGGCAAACCCAGAAGTCATGGCCCACAACTCCCCAGCTCCAACCCATTGGACCCCACCCACTCCCCTCTGGGAGCCACTCATTTTGGGGTGCGGCCCTCTTGTTGGGAGATGGTCTCCCCTTTCCACTCCGATCCCATGGACTATGTCCTGACTGAAGGGAAGTGGCTCCCCTCATACAGGTGCAAAGAAGCTAATGAGCCATGGAGACCCTCCCCCTGCACCTGAGGAGGGGGTTGTGCTTGGGCACAGGGAACTGCATGTAAGTGTGGTACTGACTGGTCATGGGGCAGAGTGGAGGGGGCCAAACCTACATCTCCCCTCCCCCAGCTTGACTGCAGTGCACTGCCGTTTTAAGAGGTGTCTGTCCATCCATTCCTACTGGTGTCTCACCAGCATCGGTCCCTCTCTCTTAGACAATGCCATCCCCATCAAGTCATGGTTCAGTGACCCAAGCGACACCGCATTGCTCAACCTGCTGCCCATGCTGGACGCCTTGAGGTACTTGTTGTCAGAGACTGGGAGCCAGGACTCCTGGTTTCTCTGCCTGGTTCTGGTGGGGAGGAGTGGTGGCTGGTGGGTTAGAGCAGAGACATGGCCAGACCAAGCCTTTGTGCAAACTGGCTTAGGATGGGCAGTGCACACGTGCTGGATGTCATGCAATGGAGTTAATGTGGGAATGGCCAGAGTGGGTTAGAGCAGGGGCCTGTCTCGCTCTGAGGCCTATCTTTTGAGGGCAGCTGCTGGAGAGGGAACTAACAGGACGGGGCATTTCTCGAGCACTCAGCTTGTGGCAGTCAGAGATTTAGAGCTGCATCCCTGACAATAATGCTTATTAGCTAGCTGTTCAAGGACCTACCCTCCAGGGACTCCTTTTTTTTTTCTTTTTTCCTCAGCTCTGTTATGAAGATACCCTGACAAGGAGTTCCACAAGTAAACTAGGCAGCGATCCAATCCAGGGGATCCCTTGAAACCTATGTAGTCCTTGTGTCCTCTGCCAATACCTTAGGGTTCCATAGGTCAAAGGGAGTAGTTGGTTAGAGCAGGAGGGCTGGGATTCAGGACTCCTGGGTTCTATTCTAACATTTCCATTTCCTTTTCCTCTCCTCCTCCCACCCCAGATTCACAGCTGATGTGCGATCGGTGCTGAGCCGGAACCTCCATCAGCACCGCCTCTGGTGATGTCAACACCTCCTTTCTTCCGGCGTTGGCCCGTGACTGCCGCCTTATCCCACCGCTGCCACTGCCACTTCCCATTGTCCTGCAATGTGGACTCCGCAACTGTTGGTGAACTCTGGAGAGCAGAGTGGAGGGCCAGGGGATGTTAATGCAACACTCCTCCATTTCCCCACCAACAAACAATCCCCTTTTTCCCCACCAAAATGGACGGGGACTGACTTGGAGGGGGATGGAGCATATCTGGCAGCTGGACAAAGAAAGGGGGTGTGAAATTTCTGGAGCTGGATGGACATGTCTGATCAGGCTGGGTCTGGTTTTACAAGACCCTTTCGGCCTTGTACAAAGACCACCTTCTTTCTTTTAGTTTATTTTTTCGTTCTGTTCTTCCCTCTCTGTGTCCTGGGCTGAACAGGAGCCTGCCTTTCACTGGCTCCCTTTTGAGTTTAGCAACCTGAAGCCATCTGATTGTTTTGGTCCACTCCCTAGGGGTGGGTCTTGGCTCTGGGATCTGTACCCCAGGGATGACCTCCTCTGTTTCTTTTCTCAGACTCTGGGGGAAATGAAAACCCAGGAGACAAATTATAGCTGCTAAGCAAGGCCAGAAATGGAGCCGTGTTCAGAGAGTTCTTACAGGGGGGAGGGTTCATGCCCCTCCTCCCCCCAACCAGTTACCCTTGTTCAACAGTTGGACTCTAGTGATGGAAGCCAGGTGTCCTGGGTCCTGCCCCAGCTCTGGGGAGTGGGATCCAGTGTTTAGGGGTGGGGTGTTGGAAGTCAGAATGCTTGGGTTCTTTCCCCAGCTCTTGGAGGGGAATGGGAGCTGGTAAGTTAGAGCAGGAGTTCTGGGAGCCAGGACTCCTCTTTTGTCTTCCTGGCTCTTTGAAGGGAGTGGGGAATAGCAGTTAGAGCAAGGGGAAGCAGGGTTGGGATCCAGGAGTCCTGGGTTCTCTTCCTGTTTCTAGCGGACTGTGGTGGAAGAATTTGGGGTGAGAGGAAGATGCAGCCAGAAGGGTGAGGATGGCTGGATTCAGTCCCAATTTTGCTCACAAGCGGCAGGGCTTGGATCTGTGCCTCAGTTTCCCTCACTGATCTGCCATGGCTGCAGAGCCTCTGGGCCTGCTACAGTTCGGTGACAATAGGAAGCAGGAGAGCCCTCTGAGAGGGCCATCTGGGTGCTGGATGGGGTATGGGGAGATGGGTGAAGTGTTTGAGGAGCAGCTCACTGCACAGTAAGCCCCACCTGCGGCAGGATGGAATCCTTACAGCTCCCAATTCTACATGGGATGGGGCCTCTGTACCCCTCTCCCTGTGCTGTGGGTATGAAGAAATGCCCCTTCTCATCCAGAGGTGGGCATAGATGCCTCTTGTAGTCAGCAAGCAGAAGAGGCCGACCCTGTGCTGCAGGGTGGGGGCTCAGCAGATGGTGCTCTTCCTTGGCAGGTAGGACTGACCCCAGAGCGGAGTAGGGGGTAAGGATGTTAAGTATCAAGTAAATGACTACAATTTGTATCAAGTACATGATTAGTCAATAAGGAGCTGCTGTGGCTCTGCAGTTTAAATGTAGTAGGAGGTGGGTATGCAGGCAGCTCAGCTCCTACTACATTTAAACTGCAGAGCTACAGTGAGAGTAGGTCTGGGAGCTGTGCTGTGGCTCTGCCTTTTAAATGTAGGAAGAGCCCGGTGGCTCTTCCTACATTTAAAAGGCAGAGCTGCAGTGCCTCTGCCTCCCCCTCCTTGCAGAGCTGGGGCTTGGGCAACTGGTTTTTAAGCTGGCTCCTCCTCCCCCCCCCACACACACTACCTTGCTGCCTCTGATATGGAGGTAGCAAGGGGGAGGAATATGATTAGTGAATTCTGACTATCCAATAAACCTAGGCCAGTGTTACTTTTAAAGTGTGCTGCAGCCCAGCATCACAGGTCATACATCTCTCTCATCTTCTTCCCCCCACCTCCCTGCATGGATCTGACTGACAGGGTGGGGCTAATGAATTGTGTACAGCTGCACAGCTTAGAGAGAACACTGGCCTTGGCTTATGAGAGTGTTGACTATTCTTTTACATCCCTAGTAGGGGGTAGTGTGGGGCAGGGTGATTCCCTCCTCTGGTAGGCAGGGTTGGGCCCAGGGTGGCATGAAGGGATGCTGTGGAGCAGGGCACATCCCCTTTTTAGTTGAAGTATAAAATGGCAAGAGTACAAAGGCCATGTAACACTCAGATATCTGCCAGCAAAGGGGAAACCTGTTCTGCTTTGAGGCATTTCCTGCAGTTCTCTGCCACAGTAGGCTGCATTATGTGGGCTGTGTGGGCAGCCGTGTACTATTTGTTGGATGTTAACTATAGTGAGCTGTGTAACTACAGCTTGGTGGGGAGAAAGGTGTCCCTGTGTACCCAGTTGCCCTGCTGGGTGAGGGGTCCCTCTATAACCAGTCACCCCACCCTGGAACTGCCCATCTCTCTGCCATGTGAGGGGTCCCTATATGACTGCAGCCATATCCCAGAGGTGGTCATGTAGTGCTGGGTGAGGGGCCCTTGTGTGACTGGCCACCCTACTGCAGAAGTGGCTGCATCTCAGTGTCAGTTTCAAGCCAAGCCAGCCCTGTTGCAGGGGCAGGCCAGTAGTGAATGTCGAGCCTGCTGGTGCCTCACAGTGCAGTCTGCAGACAGCTGGGTTTGTCCTGGGCCTGTGGGGGAGGGGCTGGTGCTTTGGCCCCTGGGTCACTGTAGTACACCCTGGGGAAGGAGCGGCTCTCGGCAGAGCCTCTCTCCTCAAGTTGGCAGCATTTTCCTTTCCTCCCTGCCACCTCCGTGCATTGGGCCTGAGCAGCAGGATGTGAATGGTTAATTAGGGGGGCGGCAGCAGCCGCGACGCCTCCATTTCAGCAGTTCACGGATTAAACATTTTAGATCCGTACGAAGCTGCCCCCGTTGGCTGCAGGGGCCCATCCCGGGGGCCGGATAGTCCGCTCCGTCCACTGCACCCCTCCCCGCGCCAGGGCGTCCTGGCTCCCAGCCCTTCCCCCAATGGTTTCACCCGCTTCCCCAACTCGCCAGAGCGCTGACCCTGTGGTATGTTCCACAACCTCTCGCATCTCCCCGCTTCGGTGCTATGCTCCTCCCTGGTTGGTCACGGCCCCTCTGCGTCGCATTTGTCCGCTATTGGTCTTGGTCTCTCTGTGGGTCACGCCTTCGTCACGTGGTAGTGTTGCGTACCAACCCCCTGCAAACCAGGGGTTTCCCGTGATCACGTGGCAATGCCCTCCGTGTTGTACGTCACGTGAAACTGCTCCTCCCCCCCCCCAGAATCCTTCCGCCATCCTTTCCCTGCGAGGCCCCCTACGCGAGGCCTGACTTTCTCTCTCTACCCCCCCCGGCCACACCCTCCTCGGGGCGCTGCCTCCCCGCACTATTTTGTTTTGGTGTTGCACTGCCACGCAAGTGGCGTAGCTCTGTGAATCCCGGGTTTGCGTAGCTGCCCGGGGAGGAGTGCGTTTCCGAAATGGGTCGACCGGAAAGACCTCTTATTGGCAGGGGGGAGTTACGTAAACCTCGCAGCGTCGCTCTCTACCGAGGAAGTGGTACGTCACTAGCGTGGAGTACGCAACTGGAGGAGTTCATGATACGCAAACAATATAAAGCTTGGGAAGCCACAGCTTCGCAGTTAACGTACGCAGGAAGCAGTGAGGTGATTCTACCTTTACGCTATTTGCATAGTGTTTCTTGGCGGGTGTAGCTGGAGTCAGCTGCGTTAGTGACAAAGCCTAATAGACGCTTGTTTCGTAGCGCGGGAGGGGAGACACGAGTTACGTGCTCCAGCGGGGCAAGTAATCAGCGAGGTGCAGAACGAAGGCCATTAAACTAGTCGCGCACGGGGTCGGTTACCTTAGAGGCGCAGGGAGCTGACGTAGGGCGGGCGGTGGTTACGCTAGTTGCGCGAGCAAATGGCACAGGGAGGGTGTTGGTTACACAAGGCAGGGCCACTTACGCAGGCGGCGTGCGGAGGGTGATGATACACTTTTGATAAGTAGGACTGCCCTGTTGGCACAGGGAGTTACGCTGCTTGCGTTCGGAGCCGATGTAGCACGGGAAATGGTTACGCAGGCAGAGCAGGGCGGACGGGGGATTCGCTGGTGTCGCAGGGAGTTGACATAACTCGTCGCTGTTTACGCTACTGGCGCCCGCTCCGTGCGCAGAGGTTATGCAGGTGGTGTAGCAAGAGGACGTAGGAGGGTGGCTGGTTACGCAGCCCGCGCAGGGCGGACGGGGGTTACGCTGGTGACGCAGCCGGCCCGCCATGAAGTTCCTGTACAAGGAGGAGCAGCCCTTCGAGCGCCGCCGCTGCGAGGGCGAGAAAATCCGCAAGAAATACCCGGACCGCGTCCCGGTGAGAGACCCGAGCCCTCCCCGCCCCGCCGGGAAGACCCTGGCCCCCATCGGCCGCGCCCTGCCAGGCTCTGCCCCTCCCTTGCGCGTGAAGCTTGGTCCGGCCGGACCCCCCTGCGGGGGGGGGGGTATTTCGCTCCCCCCTTACTGGGCTGAGGGGTACCACAGCTGCTACCATCCAACAAAGATACTGGGGGCCCCTTTAGCCCCCCACCTCTTCCCACAGACCAGCCTTGACATGGCTCTTGAGCTGGTTCCTCTCTGGACTCCCCCCCCCCCCCCCCCCCCATGGGTGGCTGACCAAGCTCCATCCCAGTTCTACTGTGCGGTGTTATACGCTCCCTGGGGTGTGCTCCAAGCCACCCAAATGCTGGGGGGGGTCCCGCCTGACCCACGGCATTTCCTCCCTCCTTTTCCCCCAGGTGATTGTGGAGAAAGCCCCCAAAGCCCGGATAGGAGACCTGGATAAGAAGAAATACCTAGTGCCGTCGGACCTCACCGGTGAGTGCTGTTCCCAGGTGTACCATGCCGAGGATGGGGGCAGCAGCTGCGGTGGGCTGCATGGGCAGTGCGAGGGGAGGTGTTGGAGGAGGGAGTGGAGAGGGCAATATACCCTTAAAGGGGACAGGTGGGGATTTCTGGAGTGTGGGGGGAAGGGATACTGGAAGGCCCCCTCAAGCCTGGCAGTAGAGCTAGATAAACTAGGGGGGTGCCCCATACAGGGAATGCCCTGCTCTCTGTAGTCCCCCCACATAACATGGGGAGGGAGTGTGACAACTGCAGGGTCCTGGATGGGGAAAGAGGGGGAGTGGAGTAAATGAATTGTGGATTTGCACAAGGGAGGAATTTCCCTCTCCCATCCTGACCCCCTCTTTCTCCTCCCTCAGTCGGACAGTTCTACTTCCTCATCCGGAAGCGAATCCACTTACGGGCTGAGGACGCCTTGTTCTTCTTTGTCAACAACGTCATCCCACCAACCAGTGCCACCATGGGCCAGCTGTACCAGGTGGAGTGTGAGGGGATGCTGTGGGGCAGAGAGCAGTGTGGGGACTCAGCAGGGATACTTTCCTTTGACAGGCAGGGTTGGCCTCAGGGTGGCGCTAGAGACTAGTGTGGGGCGGGGGCACAGCACAGGGTGTTTTCCCTGGTAGTCATTGGTGCTATCCTGTTACCCCTGTTGGCTCTCCCTGGTACTGACATCTTTCTTTCCTTTCCTTTCCCAGGAACACCATGAGGAAGATTTCTTCCTGTACATCGCTTACAGTGATGAGAGCGTCTATGGCATGTGAGGCGCTATCCTCCCTGGCTACCGGGGTGCCCTCCTCCCCAACTGGACCTGCACTTTCTCTTATTGGTTGATCTCTATAAGAACCTTTTTTTTCTGACACCCCCCAACTGCCTAATTACAGCCCTCCATATAACTGCCCCTTCCCACTCTGCCTGGGTTTCCTTGGCTAATCTCCCCCTCTGATTTGTGGCCATGAAAGGTTTTTCTAACATCCCCCCCCCCCC
>JANRFK010004824.1:7193432-7205750 GCA_030068395.1 Apalone spinifera
CCCTTGAGATGGGGTGGGGGAACTGGGCCCTCAAATCCCAGCCTCTGGCTCGGCCGCTTCCTCCATGATACCCAGACAGAAAACTCACTCACTTTCAGCCCTGCCCCCAGCCAGGGCTCTTCTCCCCTTCTTCCCATTGTTCCGCTCCCTGGGAGATACCTGTCTGAAGAGTTTGAGGCTCCCTTTGCATAATGACTCATCCTCTGCCCTGCTGGGCCCTGCTGCAGGTAGCAACCAGTGGAGTCACTCACAGCCCAGGTACCCCCACTACGTCACACATGTATGCAAGTTGTTTATGCTGCTCTCTATAAAACAGTGTTTATAGTTTCATTGGTTTATTTTAGAAGGATAGGATAAAAATGCTCTCGGGTGCAAATTTTCAGTCACAGCATGGCTGGGACACTTCTGTGTTATTATCTTTGATGTTGTGAGCAAGTCGTTTTTAAGGGAGGTGAAATCTGGGGTAGGCAAGAGAAACCAACCCTCTGAAAGGGGATACAGTCATCTGGAAAGGCTGAGAGACACTGATTTACTTTTTTTGAAAAAACCCTGTAGTCTAGACACACCCCCAGAGTCCTTCCCATCTACTATCCCATCTCCAGCCATTGTAGTCACAGATGGGCCATGCCAGTATAGGCCAGACCCTCCATAAATTTATCAGCATCAATCTCAAAGCCATTTAGGTTTTTTGCCCCCCTTGGAAAGTTGTTCCAGGTCTTTGTTCCTTTGATGGTTAGAAACACTGACTTAATTTCAATGACCTCTCAAGGTCCCTTCCAGTTCTATGAGATAGGTAATTTCAGGTCTACTCTTTGCCTTTTTGTGTCAGCTTTGGCTCTTATCTTTCATAACTCCTCTCCGTCTCTAGTACTTATCCCTCTGATCTGTTTTATAGAGAGCAGTCATATCTCCCCATTGCCCTTGGTTAGTCTACACAAGCCAAGCTCTAGGAGTCCACTCTGATGAGGTAGAGTCTCCCTTCCTCTGATAATTTTTTTTGGATCTGTTCTAATTAGAGTCCAGCTTTCTTAAACATTGGAAACCAGAATTGCACACCCAATTCCAGATGAGGTGTCACCAGTGCATTGTATAAAGGCAATAACACTTCCCTATCCTTATTGGAAATATCTTGCTTGATGCATTTTAGGATTGCATTATGCTTTTTTCACCACCGCATCACATATGACTAGAGTTGTCAAGCAACTAAAACAATTTAATTGCGATTAATCGAGCACACCACCCCTTTGAAATGCTGCACTGCCCCTTGGAAGCACCACGGTGGCATTTCCAAAGGGCAGCACATTAGGAGCCTGGGATCAGCTGGGCACTCCAGCTGATCCCCGGCTCCGCTTGCGCTGCACCTTTAAAGCGCTAAAACAGCACTTCAAAGGGACAGCACAGCATTAACGCCTGCGATTAATGCATTAATCCTGTCCTGTGTTAATCGCAGGCGTTAACACAGGTCAATTGACAGCTCTACATATGACATCCTGTGCTCAACCAATATACCCAGATCTTGAAAGCCATTTTTCAGTTGGTATTGAGAAGTCCTTGGCTCGCATTCTCCAATTTCTCTACTCTCTAAACAGTTATATATGATCAAACAGGCTCATGCCTGCATGATTCTTATAGCACCAGCGCGGTCTCTCCAGCATTGTTCTCCATTCTGTTGAGTCTATGAGACTGGACCCCTTAGCTCTACCTCTGGATCCTAACAATTTCCCAGTACCACGGTCATGTGCAACATCCCAAGCTGCCCACACTTCTGTCTCATATCATGGATACTCCATGGTTAATATCTGTTTTGGGATCAGTTTTGTTCATTATCTTCATCAACCATTTAGATGATGGCATAGAGAGTACTCTTATAAAGTTTGTAAAGGATACCAAGCTGGGAGGCGTTGCAAGTGCTTTGGAGAATAGGGTCTTAATTCAAAATGATCTGGACAAACTAGAGAAATGGTCTGAGGTAAACAGGATGAAGTTTAAGAAGGACAAATGCAAAGTACTCCACTTAGGAAAGAGCAATCCATTTCATACATACAGAATGGAAGTGACTGTCTAGGAAGGAGTACTGCAGAAAGGGGTCATTGTGGACCACAAGCTAAATATGAGTCAATGGTGTGACACTGTTGCAAAAAGAAAAGCAAACATGATTCTGGGCTGCATTAACAGGAGTGTTGTGAGCAACTGCACTGATTAGGCTTCAGTTGGAGCATTATGTCCAGTTCTGGGCACCACACTTCAAGAAAGATGTAGAGAAATTGGAGAAGGTCCAGAGAACAGCAACAAAAATTATTAAAGACCTAGGGAAGATTGAAATAATTGGGCTTGTTTAGTTTAGAGAAGGGGACATGATAGCATGTATCTATCTAGCTTTTAAGTATCTAAAAGCGTTACAAAGAGCAGGGAGCAAAATTGTTCTCCTTGGCCTCTGATGGTAGAACCAGCAACAATGGGCTTAAATTGTAGCAAGGGAGGTTTAGGTTGGACATTAGGAAAAATTTCCTAACTATCAGGGTGGTTAAACACTGGAATAAATTGCCTAGGTAGGTTGTGGAATCTCCGTCACTGGAGATATTTAAGAGCAGGTTGGACAGACATCTATCAGGAATGATCTATTCTAGATGGTCCTGCCGTGAGGGCAGGGGACTGGACTTGATGATCTCTCGAGGTCCCTTCCAGTTCTAGTATTCTACAAGTCTGATTCTAATTCCTGTTTCTCCATCCCAGCATCACAGGGGCTATTTTGACCACAACCTCAGAACTCATGCTTAGTTGATTTCCCTCTATGATGCCCAAAATTTTTTCAGAGCCCCAGCTTCCCTCTCCCATGAGGTTGACCTGCCTTCCAGGAAGCTCGCTGTCTGTGTTTTCCTGTAGCCATATTTAAGAAATCCCTGATGTTTGCACCCTCTCTCTGTGCATTATTTACCACTCCACACCACACTCTTGGGAGTGTGCCACAAATTTTACCAGGCGACACCTAGTGCCTATTGAAATGAAATCAATCAATGTTAGGCCTCTAAAATACCTTTGAGAAACATTGATTTGTCATCCAAGGGGAAACTGACCTGTAGGCCTGATTGTCTGCTCTCACATCATGCAGGGACCCCTAGGTTGGAGAACAAGTTCTAGGAAGGAGAGCCCCTTTATAGACTCACCTGGGATAGCAAAACACAACACGGAACACACCTGGGCTGGTTCTGATGGTACTTGGGTGGCTGGTGGCACCCATATAAGAGAGGGTAGTGCCATAGACCCAGGAGTCTGGTGTCTCCTGGAAGGAATCAGGCATTGGAATTAACCAGCATTGTTCCCCGCCCCAGCTATTGTGATTGGCTATGTAGCCTGGGCTGGATTTAGTCCCAGACCTATCAGCCCATAGCTAGGTACCCAGCTCAGGGAAGTACAGTACAGTGGCACCATCTCAGGTGGCATTTTTTAAAAGTTATACATGTATAGCTCATGCACGTGGGGGAGGAGCTGCCTTAGGTGTAACTAACCCAGCAACTCTGCCTGAGTCTGCAGAAAGTCTCAGGTAGCATGCGTGAAGGAGTCAGACAGGTCTGTCCATAGATCTCCTATGGGATGTTAATTTTCTGCCACACCTCCAGGAGGGTCACCAGCAAGAGCAGTGGTTTTCAAACTACAGGTCATGACCCAGTACTGGGTCATGGAATGTCGGGCACTGGGTCTCATTGCTGCAGGGTGATCAGTGGGGATGCTAAGACAGGCTTCCTGCCTGTCCTGGCACTGCAGACTGCACTGCGCCCCAGAAGTGGCCAGCAGCAGGCCTGGCTCCTGGGGTGGGGGTGGAGGGGCAGAATTAAACACAGAGCTGTGCACACTGCTCCTGCCCTTAGCACTAGCTCTGCACTCCCATTGACTAGAACCTGCTGCTGGCTGCTTCTGGGGCACAGCACGGTCTGCAGTGACAGGACAGGCAGGTAGCTGCTTTAGCACTCTCGCTGCACCGCTAACTGGGAGCTGCTCAAAGTAAGTCCCTCCTGCCCCAGCTGTGACCCCCGCCCCCACAGCTGAATCTCTCATCCTAAACCCTACTCTAGAGCCCAAAGGTTAGTCAAATTATGTTGGGTCACGAGCTTCAACAATTTTCTTCAACATGAGAAAAAAAAATTTGAAAGCCACTGAGCTAGTAGATAAACATAGTACACCTGCCTGGGTACCCCAGCAAAGGCACCCAACTGCTGGAGTGAAAGTGCACCAATCCCACTTCTCCCACCAAGACTTCTCTAGAAGAGAAGGGGCTCTCAGCTACAGCAAAGTGGGAGGGAGGGCAACAACACAGGTGTAGAACCATCCACTAATGTCACTCTTTTCAGAATCAAAACATTTCATTGGAAAACAGTGTGAACAAATTATGTTTAGGCTTCATTATATGTAGTATCTACTATCCAGTATTAGATATCCATATTAAAATTAGTTTTAAAATGAGCAGGCTTGGATATTTTAATTGGCAAATACTGATGCATGTTAATTTCATCATACACACACACCTCAATGGAAAAAATATTTCCACCAACAATAGCAGGAATTTGCCAATAGACAAAGCACTGTAGAACTGCACACATTTGGAATGGGAAATACACCAGCAGGAAGCAGCAAACACCACAAAAAGAAAAGTGAAAATGGTACATAGAATCATAGAACTAGAAAGGACCTCAAGAGGTCCCTGCATTCGTGACAGAACCAAGTACCCTCTTGACCATCCCCGACAGATGTTAGTCTAACCTGCTCTTAAAAAAATCTCCAATGATGGAGATACTACAACCTTGATAGGCAATTTATTCCAGCGTTTAACCACCCAGACAGGAAGTTTTTCCTAATGTCCAACCTAAACTTCCTTTGCTGCAATTTAAGCCCATGGCTGCTTGTCCTGTCCTCAGATTTTTCTCCCTCCTTGTAACAACCTTTTAGGTACTTGAAAGCTGTTACCATATCCCCTCTCCATCTTCTCTTTTCCAGACTAAAAACGAACCCAATTCTTTCAGTCTTCCCTCATAGGTCATGTTTTCTAGATCTTTCTTCATTTTTTATTAAAATACTGTGTTAAACGTAAACTACTAAAAGAGGGGAAGTTTGGGGGGGGGGGAAAGACTTGACAAGGTAAAGCTGTTTCTGTGCTTATGTCATTTAAATTAGATTAACTTCTGTACCAAGGAAGATAATGGAGCAAATAATTAAGAAATCCATCTGCAAACATCTGAATGATGATAAGGTGATAAGTAACAGCATGGATTTGTAAAGAACTCACATCAAAATAACCTGATATCCTACCAAAGAAAGCTAACAAGTCTTGCGGATAAGGGGGAAGTCATATTCCTAGACTTTATTAAAGCATTTGATATAGTCTTGCATGATCTTCTTATAAACTAAGGAAATACAAGCTAGATGGGGTTACTAGAAGATGGGTGCATAATTGGTTAGATAACTACTCTCAAAGAGTAGTTATCAGTGGTTTGCCATCATGCTGGAAGGGTGTAAGAAGTGACTTTCTGCAAGGGTCAGTTTTGGGACTGGTGCTGTTCAAGGTCTTCATCAACAATTTAGACGATGGCATAGAGCAGTGGTTCCCAAACATTTCGGCATCACGCCCCCTTTTTGATTTTTGAGAAACCCTCATGCCCCCCCACAAAGCATCAAAACTTGTTGAGCAAAAAAGAGCAAAAGGAACTGACCGGGGCCAAAAAACAAAAATAGCAAAACTTAGGGGAGGAAATTGGGGGGCGAGGGCTGAGTCCCCTCGTGCCCCCCCTAGAATTTCTTCATGCCCCCCAGTTTGGGAATTCATGTCATAGAGAGTATGCTTATTAAGTTTGCAGATGATAGCAAGCTGGGAGGTGTTTTGAAGGATAGAATTGTAGTTCAAAATTATCTGGACAAACTGGAGAAATGGTCTAAAGTAAATAGGACAAAATTCAAAAAAGACAAAAGCAAAGTTCACTTAGGAAGGAACAATCAGTCGCACACATACAAAATGGGAAGTGATTGCCTGAGAAGGAGTACAGCAGAAAGGGATCTGGGGGCCATAGTGAACCACAAGCTGAATATGAGTCAACAGTGTGACCATTTGCAAAAAAACCCAAACATGATTCTGAGCTGCATAAAAAGGAATGTTGTGAGCAAGAAACAAGAAGTCGTTCTTCACCTCTACTCTGCAATGATTAGGCCTCAATTGTAATATTGCATCCAGTTCTGGACACCACATTTCAGGAGAGATTTGGAGAAGGTCCAGAGAAAAGCAGCCAAAATGATGAAAGGTCTACAAAACATGAACTAAGAAAGAAGATTGAAAGAACTGGGTTGTTTAGTCTAGAAAAGAGAAGACTGTATGCAACAGGATAACAGCTTTCAAGTATCTAAAACGGGTGGGGAACCTCAGGCTCAGGGTCCAGATGTGACCCTCATCTTGCCTGGATCCGGCCCTCAAGGCTCAGGGATCCCCCCACATTGGGGAGACCACACTGGCATTCCAGGCCCCCTTGCCACCCACCCACAAGGCTGGAGCATACAAAATCTACTAACCTGGGCCCCCTTAGTCACTGGTGTGCAAGGGGAATGTGAGGAGTGTCTATTTCCTTCTCAGTCAAGAACTTCTCACTTTGCTTCTCTTGTGTGTGGCCCCTGACTGATTTTTCTGTGGGTCAGCAGCCCCCCACCCAAAAAAGGTTCCCCACCCCACTCTAAATAGTTGTTACAAGGAGGGAAGAGAAACGCTGTTCTACTTATACTTTGAGGATAGGACAAGAAGCAATGGGCTTACATTGCAGCAAGGGAGGTTTAGGTTGGGCATTAGGAAAAACTTCCTGTCGGGGTGGTTAAGCACTGGAATAAATTGCCCAGGAAGGTTTTGGAATTCTGTATCACTGGAGATATTTAAGAGCAGGTGAGATAAATGCTTGTCAGGGATGGTCTAGGACAGGCGACTGGATTTGATGACCTCTTGAGGTTCCTTCCAGTTCCCATATTCTGTGAAATTAAGATGGTTAAAAGCAACATTTTGCTTCTGTGTAGTTAAGTTTCAAAGCAGTATGAAGTCAAAGTTGCAGACTTTTGAAAGAATGACCATTATGTTTGGTTTAGTGTTACGAGTATGTCAGGATTACAAACAACCTCCATTCCTGAGGCTTTCATAACCCTGAGTTTCTACTGCAAGTACAGGACCACTTGGAAAGTATTAGTGTTTGATTTTGCAAAGTTGACAATTTTCGCTTTAATGGCTTTCTCTTTTTGAATCTCAGCACCTATCTAATGCTTGTCTAATCCCCCACTGCGATTTTGCACTGCTGTGAAAATTCAAACTGTGGGGGGGAAAGGGGAGAAGGGGAAGCTTCCAAATAAATGCGGATGTCATCTCGTAAAACACTCAAAATCCTCAAAACTGAGTTCAGCCAAGCCTCAGTAGAAGAGCTGAAATCAAGAGAAGTGAAAACAAGTCAATTCAAATCATCACAGATCAATTTGCATTTTACAAGGAAATGCAAAATTCTCCTTTTTTTGGTTCCAAGTCAAAACAAAAAGAAATAGCTAATCCAAGGCATCAAAATTCCCCCTGGAAATTCCTAGTTTCCTGATAGACCCCCAAGATGGCTTAGTGACTGGAAATTCTTGGCCAAGGTCATGGAGGTAAGTGATGAGTGACAAACCAAGGGACACACTGCAAGGTGACACAGATGCCTCAACAGTGAGTATTAGTTGGTGGCCAAAAGACCCTGTGATCAAGCAGGCAACAGGGCAGGCACCAAGGGGCAGAAAGAGACACAGCGGGCAAAAGACTATGTAGTTCAGTGGTCACCAGCCAGTTGATCGGAATCTACTGGTAGATTTTTGAGCCTCTCACAGGTGATCCTGACTGGTTTGGCCAAGAGGCAATCAAGTGCTAGCACTTCAGCTGCCCCCTCCCCCCACCGCTGTTCCTCTCCTCCTTTTGCCCTGGAGCTGCCCCTCCAGCTGGGGAGCCTCCTGCTTTCTGTGCAGGGCAGGGAAGGAAGAGGAGGGGCGCTGATGTCAAGGTGTCCCCTCCCACTCTGTATCCTTTCTGCACAAAGTAGAAAGGGGGCACAACAAGGCTTGGGATGGAGTTTTCTGGCTGATTTTGGGAGTGGTGCAGGGCCAGGGCAGGGGTGAGCCAGCCTTAGCCCCACTGTACCACCACCCAGGGGGCCACCTGAGGTAAGCAGGGCCCAACTGGAGCCCACATCCCAAACTCTTGCCCCAGTCATGAACCCCTTTCTGTACTCCAAGCCCCTGCCACAGCCCTGAGCATCCCTGCCATCCAAACCATCTCAGAGCCTGCACCTAGAACTCCCTCCTATAGCCGAACTGCCTGTCCCAAGAGCAGCTCAAAGCCCCTCTCACACTCCAGAACCCTTAATCCAAGACCAGAGCCTGTGCCCCAGCCCTCTGCCCCCATCCTGATGAAAATGAGGGAGGACTGGCAAGAGAGGGAAGATGGACTAAGCCGGGGTGGGGCCTGAGACAGGGAAGGAAGGAGGTGGGGTAAGGGTATTTATATTTGAGGTAGATCTTGGATTGCACTTAAATTCAAAAAGTGATCTCATGATTAAAAAGGACCACCAATATAGTTGCACCAACACAAGAGACTAAACGTTTTTGAGCTCTGTCTCCAGAACTTACAGGGAGTCAGAGAAGCCCAAACATACCTTTGGACCGGGTTGAGCTAGAGCCACCACCAAGAAGACTGTACCATAGGGACACGAGGGGCCAAGGGATGAGAGAGCCCCATGCTTCTTTGCCTCCAACTGGCCAACTTGGCATTGTTTTCTTGCTGGTTGCAAGATGCTAGCGGGAAGCCAAGAAAGGGGGCAGGCAGCACCCAACATGCAGTGCTGGGTGGGAGCGAAAGTCACACCTGTGAGCCTAGCAAAGACCCAGGTGGATGGACAGGGCAACTCAAACATCACCCAGGCCAGCAGCAGACAGAGCCAACCCCCCATCTTGCAGCTACAGCAATCAAGGGTGGGTATTCTCTTATACCCAGGGTCTGTTCCTACCAATTAACACTTCAGGGTGGGGTGAACCCTGGGCGAGAGACCAAAGCAGCCCTGCGGGAAGGGGCAATTGCAAAGGAGGCTAAGGAAGAGCAGGTGTGCAGAGCAATGCAGGGTAGCTGGAGTCCCAGATGAGCACTAGGGACTGGGGTTGGCATCATGTCACTCCAAACACATCCAGCCCTTGCTACAGCCAGGATATTAGGAGGAAGTGAGGGCTGCTGTTTAGGGCCTAGGGACCTAGTGCCTGGGGGAAGGGAAGGTCTAGTGGTTATAGCAGGGAGTTTGGAGGCTGGACTCTTGGGTAACATTAGATGATATGGCCCCTCATTGCCTCAGTTTCCCCTGTCACCATAGACACACAAGGACGGTCTCTGACCATGTGTTTGTACAACTCCAGGTAGGGTGGAGTGGGCTTGATCTCAGTCAAGGGGTTGTGTCCAGTGACTGCACCTCTGGGACCCTCCATCTGGTTTGTGTGTATCTGCAAAAGCTCATTGTGTTCTCTGGGGCTTCTTCCATTCCTCCCCTACACTTGCACTGATTTTGGATACCTTCTATTTCTGGGTCTCCAGTCCCTCTTATCCTTCTGGGCTGTCATCTTATTTGGGTGCCAAGGGAGGGGAGCTGCAGATATGCCAGCCAGCGTCTCCTGCCCCTGGCCACAAGTTCTTTTGGCTCCAGCTGATCACCATGGAACTCCATGAACCATCTGGCTCACCAAGATGCTTGTGCGTCTGAAGAAAGGCCTGGTGCAGGGAGGGGAGCAGTTTTAAGCTGGGGGGGGTCACCACAGAAGACAGCTGCCTCTTCTGCTCTCAGCTGCTGCCCCCTCCCCAGACAGAGACAGGGTCAGTTTTGTTCTGCCCCTAGAAATTCTGAGTGAAATGTACACACATAGGCCAGCACCCCTGGCATGTGGGGGGAGGCGCAGAGAGGGAAGTATTAGTATGGGGAGGCAGCTTGCAGGAGGGGGACAGGAGCAGTCCTTGACCAAAGCTCCCTTTATTAAATTTTTGAATACTTTTTTACTGTGGCTGTAGCCCATTTCATGGCTTCGTTGCAAAACCTGCACTTGTGAGTTATCCCCACTCACTGGGAGAGGATTCCTTCCTTTTTGTCACTATGAACACAACTTGCACCCCCAGCCCAGTGCCCCCAAAACCAGTCCCCTAAATCTGGCCTGGGAGTGGGGGAGGAGGGAGATGTGGGAACTGGAAGAAGGAAGCATTGGGCAGGGTGGTGAGGAGGCTGGGAGAGTATGTGGGATCCCCTGAAATAAAGGGTGGATGGGAGAGGGAATAAGCTTGGGGGCTTGGTGCTGAGATGCAGCCACCTCTGGGATGGAGTGGCTGGCTACACAGGGACCCCTCACCAAGTGCACAGTCTGGAAAAACTGAGAGCCACTGAATCAGGTCTCTGAAACAGACAACTCCTCTCCTGCAAAGGGCAGTGTGTGCACACTCTGATCTCCCCTCTAGGGGAACCCCACCCCAAACCCGAGGGGTCACCCCAAAGACAGATCTCTCCAGTAGGGGGCAGTACCCACACACATTTCCAAAACACACCATTCCTTTTATTTCTGTACAAAAGAAGGGGAGGATCCACACAAATCTCAGACGTACACAGACAATTAATTAAAAACCCCTAACAAGCAGAAGCACTTTTAAATAAAGACACTGGCCATTTTCTGTGAACCCTACCTCCTCTCTAGCCCTGGTCCTCCTCCCACTCCCCAAAAAACCCTTTCCATCACAGCGATTGGGGGATTTTAATGACAGAGTGTAAGATTTATGGGAGGGATCCCCTCTTGAAAGAGAGCGGGGCAATTCTATTGGGCTGCTAATAACATGAAGTTCATCCTGGCTAATGAAAAACCTCCAAGCTGGTTTCTCCAACATATGGTAAAATGGTCACCCAATAATAGGCCATCAAAAAATCTCCCAGTGTCTAAGGGGATGTAGGTTCAAAAATTGTGGGCCTTTTGCTACAATACACTCCAGCTATGTCTACACAGCAGGTTACTTCAGAATAACTGATGATACTCTGAAATAACAAAGTCCGCGTCTACTCAATAAGCAGTTATTTTGACATAATGTCCAGCCGGAGGACTTTACTCCAACTCCTGTAACCCTCATTTTACGAGGAGTAAGGGAAGTCGGGAAAGAGTACGCTATCTCAAAATAACTGCTATGTAGACAGCGCCAAAGTTGAAATAAACTATTTCTCCTTAAGTTATGCATGGACATGCCTGTCCAAAATAAATGCACCGGGGACATATCCTATTTTGAGATGCTCTTAAAATCCCAATCCAAAGACACACCAAACAAAATTTAGGGGGACATCCTTATTCAGTTCTCCCTCCCCCAAGTACACAGCCTCCTCCCCCCCCCCCCACTTTGCACTCCCAAAATGTAGGAAGGTAAAAAACAATCTCAATGGGCAAGAAAGCTGTTAAAAACATCTGTACAGAGTTCAGGGGTACCCCTACATTCCTAGATTGGGAGACCCCCTCATCCCGTAATGCAAGGAGTTAACATGTCCTGGGCTCCAGGACATGGAAGGCAGAAAGGGATGTGGGGCCAACAGCTGGCTTCAGATCAGGGTGCTAGACGTATTCCTTGTTTGTAGGGGTCCGAGAGGTTGCTTTGCTCTTGGGGTACTGCTTGTTGTACCCTGACTTCCCAGGGCAGGAACAGGAGAGCAGGCCCCCACCCAGCAGCACCAGGGCAGACCCAGCCCAGCCAATAAAGATCGCAGATCCAAATTCATACCTGCAAAACAGAACGGGGGAGTAGACTGATCAGTTGTAGGCCTGCCCCTTTCCCACATAGCCCCACCCTGTTCTCTAAAGCCCCACCTCTTTCCACTTAGCCATCCCCCTTACCCCTCTAATCAGGAAACCTTAGAGGCAGGCTCCTCTGGGAATGGGGGGGCAGCTGTTTACACAGAGATCCCTTGCTTGGTGCTGATATGCAGCTACTTTGGGGGGAAGAGGGCACTATTTAACAACTACACAGCAAAACCACACAGGAACTTGGGACCAGAGGATGAGGAAAATCCCAAAGTATCCAGTGAAAACTAGAGAAGGACTGAGCCTGGGAATTCCATATGCCATCCCTGGAGACTTCCCTGAATACTGGGGCACACACCAGGAAGCAGGGACATGGTGGGGTGGGAGGTCTGAGTTCAATGTTCTGGCTTGATTTACCCCAGTAGCCTTACAGCCCACTGGAGCCAGCCCTGCCTGTCAGGGGAGAGCCTCCCCTGCTAAGCCCCTGCC